>JBBHDX010000720.1:0-302337 GCA_039519145.1 Kokia cookei
TAAGCAAGATCCTTTTCAGAACTAAAGCTCTCTCGTGGAGTTCTATAGAGCGGATCTTTCTTTGTCGTAAACCCTTGTCATCTGGTCATGACTTTTAGTATCTTTTCTTCAGTCAAGTTTAGTTGACTGAATCTAGATTAGATCAATTATGCTTCATTAGTGCTAACAAAATTTGGAGGGAAGGAAACTTGATTCCAATGGGTAGGACGACTTTTATTCTAGTGCGAAAGGTGTTATCCCGGTGGCTGTTCTGATAGAAACCCGATAAACCTCGAAGGCAAATGGTGATTTCTCATGTCGAGCCTTTGTAGGTCTCTGCGATTTTCCAATCAATCCTTTGGTGTCTTTATTGGTCTCCTTCAATGCCTTATTAACTTTTTTTTTGCAATGTGGTGCTGAGTCGTGGTACTTGTTCTTGAATTGGCTGTAGACTTTCACTATCGTGCTGTTGCTCAATTTCAAGTCATCGTCGAATATGATCCTATTTGGCATCCCATATCGACATATAATCTCATTTTCAATAATCTGCTTAACCGTTGATTGACATAGGAAGTAGTAATCAATGATCATGAGGAGAATTGATACTCATTAGAGGCTTTTTTTTTTACAAAGTTGGTAATGTCCATGCCTCATAGAAAGAGGTCACGATGTGCAAGAATGAAGGAGAATAAATTTTCAAGATACCCTTTGTGAGTTTTTCTCTTGACTTTCCTTTCTTTTTCTTTTTTCTTTTTTGCCTTAGGTTTCAAGATATCCTTGGTAGATTTTTATCTTGGCCCTTTTTTATTTGTTTTGTTTTGTTTTTCTTTTCTTTTTTTTTTAACACTTCGAGCCTCAATTTTTGAAGTTTCTGTTAAATTCTTCCTTTTATGATAGCCTGTGTGTCATGACATTGGTTCCTTGAACCTTACATGCTTTGATAGGATCATGCAAAGACCTTTGGCTTCTCGAGGAAGCTTGTATTGTTTTTACCAAGACACATGTCTCGATTCTCACTTAAAATCACAACTCTTTAAGGTGATGTTTGTTTTGTGTCTTGCTCAACCATCCGTAGTAGATCGGAAGACAAATTACATTCTTGATCATTTTCAAAGCCTCAAAGTTTTTCTGGACACATGTTCTTCTCAAAAGGGCTCCGAGTCAACAGCAGTGTCGCTCGTATCCTTGATATCAAGGGATCCAGCATAAAGACAAAAGAGGATCCAAAGAATAATTTAACTAAAGAATGATTAATTGTGGTTTGAATGAATGAGAAGAATGGTAAGGTGTTTGCCAAATGGGACAAAAACAATGCATCATTTTTATTGAAATAAAAGATAGTAGTCATGTGCCCTTTATAAAAGGATCCCTATTACTCTCGGACTTAGAGTGATAAGTGTGTCATGAATATTTTCCTGAAAAAGTCCTAAAACTACAGGAAACTCCTCCATTGTCTAGTTGTCCAAAACACTTCCGAGGGTGTAGAGGCAAACTCTCAACAAGTTCCACTCTCCACATGACTTTTTCTCAAATTTTTATCACTCCCTATCTTGATTTATCATACTTCCTCTCAGCTTTAGGGTTGATGACTCTTTCTCACATGAGCGTTTCAAATATAAGGGATTTCATTGAAATTTAATGCACGAAGTGCAAAGCAAATGAATGGTAAAATGAATGCAAAAAGGCGTTGATTCTAGTTCAATTCCATTTAGAACAACTTTACTAGAAAACATGTAATATCTACGCTTTTGAACTGGAGTTGGAACAGTAATAGTGTTGAGTTAGGAGTTAGAATATGTGATTAAAATAAGAAGCTTAGGAAAAATTAAGGATTAATTGGAAATTGTGAGAAAGCATGAGGGACTAAATAGAAATTTATCCAAATTGAATTATGAGTCATCATGGGAATTAGATTGATTAAGGAGGGGCAAAAGCGTAATTTGGTGGAAGATATTTTTGGAGGCAAAGTTTTGGGCCAAAGTGTAAAGTTGGTAGACTTTGACCATTTTTATTAAAGAGAGATATTTTAGTGGAAAATTCTAGAGAAATTGTGAAAAGAAAAAGGAAATAAAAGATGAAAATATTATCTTCTCTTTAAAAAGTCCAACCGTCCATGTCATTCTTCTCCATCCAAACTTTTGCTTTTATTCCAATTTAGTCCCTTCACCATTGTTAAGCCCTCCAAGCTTCAAAATCCTCCATTTTCTTTGAAATTTCCTAAAGAAAGGCATAGAGGGAAGTTAGTAGACACCTTAATTTCTTTATAGAATCCACTTTGAAGTGTTAAAGTGGATAGGGATTGAATTAGAAATTTGGAAATTCAATAACAAAGGTAAGAGATGATTCAATTTTCATGACATACATGTATATTTACATAATCTAGCATGAAAAAGTATTGAATTTTAGTCTTAAGCTTATATGTGTTTGTATGAAATTGAAGAAAGAGGGAAGAAGGAGAAGGACCAAATTGAAGAAAAAGGAAAGGAGAAAGCTAAGGTGTGAGAAGAAATTATCTACAAGTGAGGTAAGTACTACATGTATTAAAAGACTTAGTAACAATTAAGTTAAAGTGTTTTTAATTTTAATATATATGATTAATCATGATTAAAATGAGATGTTTAATTATAAGTATGATAATTATGTGTGATTGAATGAAATTTAGTATAAAGAAGAATAAGAAAGAAATTAATCTCATTGAAACAGTTTGGACAGAACAGAGGACTAACTTCAAAAATTCACCAAAAATTGTATAAAAAGAGTTAAGAGTTGAATTAAATATGTAATTAAATCTTATTGAGTGTAGTTTCATATGGAAGAAACAGTTAAATAAAAGGAATTGTATATTTTGAGATATACTAGTTTCTGTAGGTTCGAGTTCCCCTATTCTGACTTTGAAAAATTATAGAAAAATGTAGAAAAATTATTATAGATTTAAATTTATATGGTTTAATCCTTAATGAGTCTATTTTTAAAAGAAATAGACGGAACATTATTTGATTCCTGTACTAAAAGATAAATAATTTTTAGTAAAAAAACGTCGAAACTGTTAGGCAGCAGAGAAGGGGTAAATTGAAAGAATTTACTGTACAAATTGACTAAAGTAAAAATTCTGAAATTTTTACGGAAAAAATATATTTTAGTCTAATTTTAGAATTATCAAGTGGATTATAATTTCGAATTCTATAGCTCAAGATATAAATAATTTAGTGACTGTGACTCAAATGTATAGCTTTGAAAATTAGTGTAAAAAAAAAAGAAAAATTGAATAGAAATGAAAAATTGATGCATATAATAGTGATATGTGATAAAATTAAGAAATGAGAATGAAATGGATAAATCGAAGGTTTCCAAAGTTATTAATACCTAATTGTTTATGATATTTGATTGTTATTTGGTTAAATTTATTTGTTATTGATTTGTATTACGATAATCTGAATTAGTCATTATTTAATGTTTATTTCGATATTTATATTTAAAGTGAATATAAGGTAAGCGTTAATATTGAGATGAATGAAAATTGATATTGAATTAATAGTATATTTTGAATTGAATTTGAATGATTTGTGATCAAAATTGAAAGTGGAAGTGAAATTGGAATTGAAAGTGATATGAATTGTAAATTGAAAATCCCTATTAACTAGTCGAGCTAAGTCGGATCTAATTGGCATGCCATAGGATTGGAAGAGTTTAGGGATACTTCGCCCTTGAGTTGATGAGACACTGGGTGTCATAATTTTATTTCGGATAGATTTGATGTGGTACTGGGTACCAATTTACTTCGGCTAGGCCGATGAGGCACTAGGTGTCACTTTATTGCTTCGAACTATCCGATGAGGCACTGAGTGCCGTTCTGGAGTTTTTGGTTGGATTCGTGTATCCGCCAAGGTTTGAGTCTTGTTAATAGGGTAAATAATGTGAAAAAAAAGGAATGTGCAAATTGTGATATTGAGGTAAGTGAAATGATAATCACATGAAATGTAAGTACAATATATTTATAAAAAAAATCAAAGAATGATAAAACTAAATAAGCTAAGAGATTGAAATGGCTAAAATGTGAAATAAGGAAGAATATGTGAATTCATAACACCACTGTAAGTTAAATGTTGTATACATAAATATGTATTTTACATGAATTAATAATTATGAATGAGTTTGAAATGTGTGATTAAAAGATGAATGATTAATGACTCTTGTAGTACTTACTAAGCCTTCACCGGCTTAACGCATTTATTTCAACGCGTAGGTATAAGACCTCCGAGAAGCTAAGGTTGAATTAGGTGCCTCTCATCAAATCACATCAACATTCGAAGATTGCAAGACGAGATATATTTATTTTGTGTGAAATGGCATGTACAAATGGTAAAGTTTTTATATAATTTCAAGGGGTTAGTTGAAGTTTTTAGTTATATTTCTTGATTTTAGAACAGAGGTATCAATATTTTTATGGGGGTATCGATATTTGCCTTGTTTTGAGTAAAAATTACATTTTCATTATTTTCAAACTACTTGAGTAAAACGATTCAATTACACAGTATTTGAAAGAAAATTTTGTTATACTCGTTTTTAATTCTTTGACACTGTATGTAATATTCTTATACCGGGTTTATACATATGAACCGGGTGTAGGGGTGTTATATTTGGTAGTATTAGAGCAAAGGTTTTCTGATGTCTGGGATCGAGAATGAGTCCATGTGTACATGCCATTTTACATGTTGATGTGATGAGAGGATGTTTAATTTTTTTAATTGTTAAAATTGTGAATATTGTAGAAAGAAGAATATCGAATAGGGCTCATGATGAGTCCGGAGATGAAGTAGAGAGTAGGGCTCCAAACCTTATTAGAGAATCAGTACACTAGGATGATCACATGGGGCATATGTTAAAAGAAAGAACTCAACCCCCAATGAGTTGATATTATCTCAAGAAGAAATCCCAATTGTGATTCTATTGCAAACAATGAATCAATTGTTACAACAAGTTGTGAGGACTAATAATGTCTCAAATATTCCCTTACCTGGTGCTCTTCAACCATAACTGTCTACTTTTAACTATCGAATTCCTCTGGAAAAATTGAGAAAAATATGGTGCCGAAAAATTTAAAGGTAAAAAGGATGATGATCTAGCTGAGGTTGAGGAATGGTTAGAAAATAGTTAAAGGGTGATAGAAGAGCTACAGTGTATTGAGAGGAAAAATTGAAATATGTGGTATCTTTGTTGAAAGGTGAAGCATATTAGTAGTGGATTACAGTGTTGAATATCCACCCCGTTGAGAAGATTCCATTGAAGAAAATGTCAGTTGAACAGTAGAGCTTGTTTTAAATGTGAGTCAAAGGATCATTTGATCCGAAACTACCTGTGAAGAGGTAAATTACATGGAAACACTGGTGACTCTGGTGTGAGATCGACAAGAGAGGTAGTTGATGGATCAGAAGTCCGTAGACCTCGAACTTCTATTATTAGAACAAAGAGAAGAAGAGGATGTTCTTGATGAGAATACCGGTAAATCTTCTTTTTTGTGATTTTTTTATAAATTGTGTTAATTGACACATTCGTATATATATGCATGTCAGTAGTGAAAGAGAGAGGGAATTAGCGGTAAAACCTACTAAGTACGAGATAGTTATTACTAATCCTTTAGGGCAAAGTGAAAGAATTAATAAGTATGCAAGAGGTGCACCTTAAAGATTCAAGGTTATGAGTTTCAAATAAATCTTATGACCTTTATATTTTACGAGTTAGATGTGACAGCGAGAATAGATTAGCTGTCAGAAACGTGGGGTCATGATTAAGTGTAGAAGAAAAAGAATTTCTTTAAGAATTTCAGATAGCAAAGAAATGATTATAATTGATGAAGATAAGTGAATAATATACTGATAAAAAGTTTAAGTTTTAAAATAAAATGTGAATAAGTTTAAATTCATAAAATAAATAAAGTGAAGTTTTAAATACTAGAGTTGTGAATAATTAGTTCGTTTAATGAAAGAATGGAAAAATCTAAGGTCGTGAATGTTTGAAGGAAAATGAACTCTGATCACTAATAGTTACCTCGAGATTTTATTGACGCTGTAGAGTCAATAAAACTAGAGGGAAGGATAAGGAGACGTCTCTCCAGTCCGAACTATACAGGGATCCGAGGATTCTTCTAAAATTCATTGATCCTATCATTTTTCCTAAATGGTATAAATGAAAATAGTGATGGAAGTAGTCTAATAAGTTAAAAGGGAGTGTCCTTTAAGAATGAAAGGTTATGGGAGTGTCCTTTAAGAATGAAAGGTTAAGATTTAAGCTATAAGTGAGGGAAGTGTGAAATTTTATGATCAGTTAACTAAGTTTACTCACTTTCATCCAGTCAGAATTGATTTCTCCTTGTATAAGTATGCTCAGTTGTTTATAGATGAAAGTGTAGGACTTCATGATATGCCTATATTCATTAATTCTGATCGAAATCCATAATTTACATCAAAGTTTTGGGGAGAATGTAGAACTCCAGTATGTTGAATGGAGTTAAGTAAGAATAAGTTAGTGAGTCTTGACTTGATTCAAGAAAATAAAAGAGAAAGTAAAGTTGATAAAAAGGTGTTTGAAGGCTATTTCGGAAAGACAAAGTCCTATGCAGATTTGAAAAGAAAAGATAATGAATTTAATATGGGTGAAAAAGTTTTCTTGAAGGTATCTCATTGGAGAAAGATTCTTTAATTTAAGAAAAATTAGAAGTTGAGTCCAAGATTCATTGGACCATATGAGATATCAATTGCATATCAATTAACACTCCCTTCAAAGTTGGACAAGATTCATAGTGTTTTCTACGTATCTATGTTACGAAGATATTAGTCCAATGTATCTCATGTGGTTATTTCGAAAGTTATTGAAATACAATCGGATTTGATTCATGAAGAAAAATCGATTAAGATACTTGTATGAGAGGTAAAAGAATTGAGAAACAAAAGTGTCCCATTTGATAAAGGTTTTATGAAAGCATCATAATTCAGAAGAAGCAACATGGGAAAGAGAAGAAAATATGATACAACAATATTTGCAATTATTCGTTACAGGTAAATTTCGAGGACGAAATTTTTTTAGGGGGAAGAATTATAACATTCGCGTTTTTTAACCGGAGTTGGAACAGTAATAGTATTGAGTTAAGAGTTAGAATATGCGGTTAAAATAAGAAGATTAGGAAAAATTAAGGATTAATTATAAATTGTGAGAAAACATGAGGGACTAAATAGTAATTTATCCAAATTGAATTATGAGTCATCATGGGAATTAGATTAATTAAGGAGAGGAAAAATAAAAGAGTAATTTGGTGGAAAATATTTTTGGAGGCAAAATTTTGGACCAAAGTGTAAAGTTGGAAGGCCTAGGGACTAAAAGTTCAATTTGACCATTTTTATTAAAAAGAGATATTTTAGTGGAAAATTCTAGAGAAATTGAGAAAAGAAAAAGGAAATAAAAGATGAAAATATCATCTTCTCTTTAAAAAGTCCAACCATCCATGTCATTTTTCTCCATCCAAACTTTTTCTTTTATTCCAATTTAGTCCCTTCACCATTGTTAAGCCCTCCAAGCTTCAAAATCCTCCATTTTCTTTGAAATTTCCTTAAGAAAGGCATAGAGGGAAGTTAGTAGACACCTTAATTTCTTTATAGAATCCACTTTGAAGTGTTAAAGTGGATAGGGATTGAATTAGAAATTTGGAAATTCAATAACAAAGGTAAGAGATGATTCAATTTTCATGACATACATGTATATTTACATAATCTAGCATGAAAAAAGTATTGAATTTTAGTCTTAAGCTTATATGTGTTTGTATGAAATTGAAGAAAGAGGGAAGAAGGAGAAGGACCAAATTGAAGAAAAAGGAAAGGAGAAAGCTAAGGTGTGAGAAGAAATTATCTACAAGTGAGGTAAGTACTACATGTATTAAAAGACTTAGTAACAATTAAGTTAAAGTGTTTTTAATTTTAATATATATGATTAATCATGATTAAAATGAGATGTTTAATTATAAGATGATAATTATGTGTGATTGAATGAAATCTAGTATAAAAAAGCATGAGAAATGAATTAATCTCATTGAAACAGTTTGGACAGAACAGAGGACTAACTTCAAAAATTTACCAAAAATTATATAAAAAGAGTTAAGAGTTGAATTAAATATGTAATTAAATCTTATTGAGTGTAGTTTCATATGGAAGAAACAGTGAAATAAAAGGAATTGTATATTCATTGTTTTTGTGTAACAAGGTCAGAGTAGGTTCGAGTTCCCTTGTTTTGACTTTGAAAAATCATAGAAAAATGATTGTTAGAACATGAGTAATAAATTCCTTCGACAAAAAATAGTCCTCAAGGAATACTCAACAAGAGACTTTTTCAATTTTCAAAAATGGCTACGGAACCATTCTGACAAAAAGTTGTGCACCAATACACCTTCTTTTGCCTTTTCTTTGATAAGTGTTTTGTGGTTGAGATTGTTAGAACATGAGTGATTTTCTTGTCACGTCAATAAAACGAATCTACAACCGTGTCCTTTATGTGCCTCGAAACTTTAAGGAAGTCGACTACTTCATATGCATTTGAAACAAAGATGTCAACATTCTTTCTCGCCTTCGGGTGCATTGTGTCTTGCGAGTTTTTCAATGTAATGCACTTGTTAAATCCTCTCTTCCCTTGATCAGGGTTGCAACCCGATACTCGCTCATCCAGAATAGGCCTTATTATTCAGAATCCTCAAGCAATGAGGTGATGTATCATATTATTCATATTTCTGAAAGTGAAGCAACTTAGTTTGAATAGTTAAGGCAAATCATCATATTTAAATTAGACATTTGCTTCACTTTGTCTTCCATACTTCTTTCAGCTCTTGCAAACTGTTATGGCTTTCATGTATTTTGGTGTAACCTCAGAACTCTGATATATGCCCCTTTGATAGCCAATCACTTTTAGTTGTTGTTTTTCTTTAACGACATATACGCACGACCACGTTGACTTCTACCTTATTAAGGAATCCACTTTCTTATGACCAGTTCTCTATTTGGCAATAGAACATGAATCAACACCTTTTTTTTATGAAAATGTAATGGAAATAGATTCAAAATATATTGCAATTAAAAGCAAAAATATAACCGTGTCTCTTACCTTATTCAGGTAACCACTAAAGGTTTGACATAGTTCCACTTATGGAATTAAATACAAGTTGTGCAGCTTATGAATGCTTGTATGCATAAGAAAAGACATTGATTTTGAATTCAATCCCATTCGAACAACTTCTCTAGAAGACAAAATTCTTCACATAAAATGGATTGCATACGACTTTGCCTTATGTCCTAGAGCTTTTGATCTTCCTAGAAATCTGGCTAATTTTCATCCTCGCTCCGATCTTGATTCATATTGCATGCTCAACATATCAGCTTCGATGATTAATGTTCGCATGTGATCAGCCGCTTTTTCACTATTTGCATAATCTTGATCTTGAACATGTCTCGGAGCTTGTCGAAAGTGCCCCTCACTTGCTTCTTGATTCTTTTCAAGGATCTTGATCTAAATTTGCATAATCTTTCTTCAGGTCTCCAAAATCTTCTTCGACTTTGTGCTTTCCTTCGACCATAAGCGCAAAGCCATGTTATCTTCCACTTTATTAAGAAATCTGTCCCTCATGATGAAATTGCCTATTTGGTAACCGAATTTAAATCAACACCTTTTCTTGTATGATGATGCAAATGCAAGCCAAAGAAAAGAGACAAAACGAAAAAGTTAGCAAAAACACCGATACAAGTATAGAACAAAAAACCTAAAAACTTGTCTTGGATGATTTCTAAAAGGTTCGATCTAACTCCGTCTAAGGCAAGTACTTACGGCTCATTACATGTGGTTTAGCCTTTAGAGAAAAAGGGTACCCAAACCAGTAAATTCCTCGATTCTCACCCATTACAGACTCATATGGATGAGTTCGGTTTAGGGGGACACATTTCCTACATGTTTGCATGGAAGTGAAAACTTCACGAAAATATGGGTACGGATGTAATCCCGAAAGTGATCCTCTATCCTGCACGGAGGTGGAAACCTCACGAAGGAATAGTTTCCCACTTCCACTTAAAGGGGTAGTAACAAATGCATATGAATGCAAATTTATACTAACAATATCAACATAATATAACATCACACAAAAATGCAAAGGATCGTTTATTAAACATAATCGAAGGTTTAAAAATTTCAATAAAAGACTCGAAAATAATCAACTTTTGGCTTGACTCTCTTTATTTTAAAAAATGTCCCTAGTGGAGTCGCCAAGCTGTCGAAACGTTTTATTTTTTGGGAAAACAAACAAGTCTCAAACAAAATTTCAGAGATCGAAAAAGATGGGTATGATAAAAAATGGGAGTCGCCACTAATCTTTTTATTCGGTATGATTGGGTCAACACAAAACGTTTAAAATCCGTTTTGAAAAATATTTTAGTCTTCGAAATCCAGAAAATAGGTTCGGGAATCGGTTACGCATGAGGAAGGATTAGCACCCTCATATGCCCAAAATTTGTACCCTATTGATTATTTTCGGGTATTGGTTTGTTAAAAACTTAAAATAAGATCTTTGCCCTTAGAAAACTTTGCATGATTTTTAAAAATCCCATTTGAATTTTTAGGGGAACTGGAAGCCATGTCCAACACGTTAGGGCACTATGTTCTTAGACTTTTGAAGCTGAAAGACATTTTGAAAGACTTTTAAAGAGAATATTCGATTGTGTGAATTATACGAAGATCACACCCAGCATGTTAGGGCATGGTTTTTCGTGGTTTTCACATGAAAGGATATTGCCTCGTTTTGTTTTAAAATTATTTGCATACATATATATATTTTTTGAAAACTCGAAATTTCGTATTGAGTTTAAAATATGATCCTCGGTCACACGACTTAAAAAGATTTGAAGAAAGAATGCCCGTTTGTTTCGACTTTTGTGGAGAATTGGAGTCATGACCAACACGTTAGGGCACGACGTTCTCGAAATCTCGAAATTAAAAGGCATTTGAAAAGTTTGAAAGAGGATATTCGATTCATTTAAATTATACGAAAAATCACACCCAGCACGTTAGGGTGTGGTTTTTCGAGGTTCCAACATGAAAAGGACATTGCCTCAGTTTTGAAGGTTTATTTGTATGTAAAAGAAATTTTGAAAACAAACATGTAAATTAAGCATAAATGAACGATTAATAACGAAGATTAAATAACACGAAAAGAAAATAGTTAAGTAGATAATTACATACACGAAAATCAAAAAATAAGAGAATACGAAATACAAAAGAATAATAATTAAAAATTAAATATAAATATTAAAGAGAAAGAAAAGCAAAACAAATGGAGTCAAAAATACGATTTTTGGATGTCCGGAGGTAAAATGGTAATTTTTAGACACTCGGGGGCAAAATGGTAATTTTTAGACGATCGGGGGCAAAATGGTAATTTTTTGATGTTCGAGTGTAAAGCGGTAATTTTTGGAAAGTTCGAGGTTAAAATGTAATTTTTGGAAGTTTAGGGGTAAAATGATAATTTTGAAAGTTCGAGGGCAAAAAATGTGATTTTTGGAAAGTTAAAGGTTATAAATGATATTTTTGAAAGTTCAGGGGTAAAATAGTAATTTTTTGAAGTTTGGGGGTAAAAATGTGATTTTTAGAAAATTTGGGATCAAAAATGATATTTTTGGAAGTTTGGGGGGTAAAAATAAAATTTTTGTGAAGTTCGGGGTCAATGTGATTTTGGAAAAGTTTAGGGGTCAAAATGGTAATTTTGGAAAATTCGGGGGCCAAAATATAATTTTTGGAAAGTTTAAAGGTTAAAATATAATTTTTAGAAAGTTTAGGGTTAAAATGCAAATTTGAAAAGTTTTAGGGTAAAAATGTCATTTTGGGAAAATTCGAGGAAAAAACGTGATTTTTGGAAAGTTCGGGGACCTTCTAGGTAATAAAATCATAAAGTGGTAACACGTGGCAGCTTCTCATGCCCTCAAAAGTCAAAAGACCAATTTGATAATCATCTAAAATTATTGGGCAAATTTAAAATAAAACAAAACTTGATTTAAGGATGAAATTAAAACAAATCAAAAATAAAAATGACCAAATTCATAAATAATCCAAAAATGGGACACGTGGTAGCCTCTCAGGCTTCCAAAGAGTTGTGGGATCAAATTAAGAAGGAATGAAAATTGTTGGGCAAATTAAAAATTAATTAAAAGTAAAAAAAGGATCTGGTTGGAAATTTAAAAAAGCAGAAGGACTAGATGGGTACATAACCCCTAAAGTAAAAACACGCGGATCATTTGGATCAAATCGAGTCGAAAAAACGGGTTAAGTGAAACGACGTCGTTTTGGCCTCAAAGTTTTGACACCAAAACGACGTCGTTTTGATGTGTGTATATAAACCAGTTTGCTTAGGAAAAATTTTATCCCCCCTTTCATTTTTAAGAAGAATCTTAAAAAAAAAAACCATTTCCTCTGTTCTTTCTTCCCCTCCCCATGGCCGATCGAACTGCGGTTACCGATCACTGCCGTCCGCCATGTTCGTCGCCACGCGCCACCCTCCACGGTGGTTTGAGGTAAAAAAAACTTCATTTTTTATTTCTTCGTGTTTTAAACAGATCTAGTTTTGGATCTAGACCGATCTAACCTAGATCTTCAAAAAAAACTCTTTTTTATTCCTTCAAAAAAAGGAATCCGTCCTTTGATTCTCAAATCTATTTCATATATTTTTTAGTTTCGATTTTTCTTTATCTTAAAAAAAAAATTCTTTAAAACTTAGATTTGATGTTTTTTTTAAAAAAAATGCTTTAAGATTGTTATATTTTCTTTTAAAATATGTTATTATTTTTTACATTATTTGTTTGTTGAACCAGTGAGAAAAAAAAAACTCCTTGCTGGAGTTCCCTGCGAGCACGAACGACGATCGGACTGGATTCGAACGCGACTGCGATGACGGTGCTCCGACCAAAACAGGTTCGTCTCCTCAACTTCTTTTATTTTTATTTAATATTAATACTTATTATTTAATATGTATTTATTACATTTTGAAATAAATGAAAACAATGAATGATAATAATATTATTAATATATACATATATTAAGACGTGTCAAATATTAAAAAGATAATACGTGCATTAAAAGAAAATATTAATATATAAAATATACAATAAATAAATATCTTATTATATACTTAATATATAAAAGATAATTGGAATTCGAAGGCCATAATAAATGAACAAGAAATATATTAATGTATCCATTATACCTTGAGATCAAATGTTGGATTGTTGAGAATCTGACGTTTGAACTGTATTTCTTCTTCGAATGATAATATTGAATGCTTTATTTTTTTGAAAATTTTGTTTTGTATTAGTTTCGAATGTTGAAAATCCCCTCATTTATAATATGTTTTTGAATGAAGTTTTATAGCCTATTTTACAATGGTTCTATTCTGTCTTTTACAACTTAAATTGTGATCACTTCTTCTTTTCAGGGCGGACTTTAACAGTGGCGGTGGTGGCAAGTTGCTTGTGGTGGTGCTGACGTGGCAAACATTGATTGAGCAATATAGGGGCGGCAGCAACAAGTGGCTAGGGTTACTGACTTTAGGTTTAGTTTGGGCCGGTTGGGTTGTAAAAGTTTGGGTAAGGGTTGTTGTATTTGAGTGGGTAATTGTGTTTGGTTAATAGGCTTAGATGTTTGTAATTTGGACTTCTCAATTTGTAATTTTGGACTTTTAATTAAATTTTAAATTTAAATTCAAAATAAACTTAAACTCAAAATAAGTTTAAATTTAAAATAAATTTAAACTTAAAATTTAATTTTTGAAAATAATAATAAATTTTTATTAATACTATAAAAATATTATAAAAGAGCTAACCAATATTATAAAACAAGATTCTTGAATAAGTCTTGGCAAAACGTAAAACACATTACATTGTGGTGGGGAGCTTACCTAACTTAAAACAGCTACCAAAGCTTGATCATAGAAAAAGAAAATATCTTTAGGGATTGGGATTTTGATTTTAGTAACTTTACAATAAAAGTTCAGAAGCTGTGAAAACTGTATTTTTATTTTGCCAATATAAAGACTTTGGGTTGATTTCCTTTTTCCTTCTTCAATGAAAACCTAAAGGCCAAAAGCATATATACCAAAAGAGATGTGACTCAATTTTGTAATTTGGCAATATTTAATTAGGGCATTTTTTTAATCAGTATATAAGGTTGTTAAAATGTCAATCAATGTTCTAAAAGGTGGACATCTATCTCCTTTTTGTGATTTTAATTATTACAATCAAATTTTGCTATTTTCTAGCTTTATAATTGATTCAATAGTCTAATTCTTTGCAATAATCAAAGACTCAGACTTTAACTTCATAGCAAGAAAGAGCCACACAAAATTTTGAGGTTTCACATTTATGTTTGAATTTTATCTAAATTTATTTTAATAAATTAATTGATTGAATTTCGTTTAGAAAAGAAATAGTAATTATACGATTACATCCATTAGTTTCGTTATAATACTAAAGTTTTATTATAATCTTTTAATAAAATGTCTTTCATTGTCTTTGGAGGAGCAACAAACAATTGTAAACTAGTAAGTAAGAGTGGTTATTTTGGCCATGCTATTCGCAACTTTATTTTGAGATGCACATGACGTAATCGGACTTCCCACTATTGTTGCATCATTCTATGAATCAACCGTAATTTCACCATTTTACTACTGGCAACATTACCAGCCAAGAGAGATTTAACCAGTAGCGCATTATTTCATTCAAGTTCTCTTCGTCTAAAACCCTTCTCCCAAACTATGCGAAGGCCTTCTAAGACAGATCTAGCTTCAATTTTAAAAATTGTGTCCTTACGCAACAACATTGTATAATCACATAACTAACTCGCATTAGAGTCCCTCAACACACCTCCAATCGATGCAATCACATTATTAGATGACACCACCCCATCCGTATTTAGCTTAATTCATCCATCCTCCAGTGGTAACCAATGAGAATCAATGACCATCGAATTCTATAGGTCCAAATTCTGATATTTTAATTTAAATATAAAAAAGAGTGTATGATTTTGTTTAATACAAAAGGCTTTAACCAAAATTTTAATGACTATTGATCATTCTAATCCTCGTACTATTATAAAACTTAAAGAATTATAGTATGAACAAGAGAGAAGAATAGATATAAAAGTAAAAGAATAGATAATTAAGGTACTCTATAAATTTTGAGGGGTTACAAAAAAAATGAATTCGTGAAGGTTATGCGAGTTATATAGACATCCATTTTACAACTCTCTCCTTGTGATGATTAAAATTTTTTTTTTTAATATACTGGTTTGATTACATGGTAGTACTTGTTCATACTTTCTTAACCCTTTGACAACGCACACACACGTGTTCAAACCCGGATCTCCTAGGATAAACAACATCCTCTTTACCACTGGAGCCACTCATTTGGTTCATGATTAAAATATCTTAAATTCAAGTTTTATCACATGCATATATTTAATAAGATTCTATATAAAAAGATAAAAACACCCTCTTAATAATATTTGTTGTTTTATTAAAATAATGAATTTTTGTAATTTTCAACCGCATCTAGATCAAATTAATAGCTGACACCAACTCGATCACTTAAAGAATAGTATAGAAACTATTTTATGTTTACAATTTTGCAAGAAAATATTCATACTACAACTTATTATGTATTATTCTAATTTCAGGTTTAATTACAAAAGTGCGTCGAGAGACGATGTCAGAGCTATGTCAAGGGAGCGGCAGATTGGACGGTTATGCATACTGAGAGAAAGAGGAAGGCTAAAAGAGGAAGCTACATGAAAAGTCATAAAGCATTGATAATGTTCAAATTCATACTGAAAGCCATATGGCGAAATTGAAGTTGAAGTCTAAGCATGGTTCGTTAAGTAATACTCCGAATGTATGTAAATAGTAAAAGTGATACTTAAGTAATGGTCTTCGTAGTTTATTCCAGAATGCAAATGAGAACATACATTGTACATTTAGTTATTCATAATAGTACACATGAGGTATTTCAGAGTAAAATTTAAAGAAATTTTATTAGATTGTTAGAGTAGTACATAGATGAGTAAGAAGAGCCTAGGTTACATCTGTTATAGTGCGTAACACTCAATACTCGGATCCGGTTGACCGGGTCGGGTAGAGGACGTTATAGTTTGAGAAAAAATATAGGTTCAAAAATGAGATTGAACAAAAAATAAAGCCCATTTTTTAAATGGGTTAGACCTCGGATAAGATTTTTTTTTTACTCGAGCTTGATTCGATCAGGCTTGAATTGCCCTAACCTTTTTTTCACTGTTGTTTTGTTGTTGTTTGTTGTCATTTTGATGTTGTTTTGCTATTATATTGCTACTATTTTATTTTTATTGTTTGGATATTGTATAACTCTTGTTTTATTATTAATTATTATTTTAGAGGTATTTTCTTGCTAAGTTGCAACTATCTTAATGTTATTTAAGTATAACAAATTTTTTTAAATGTATTTTCAATTTACCGAGAAACATTCATTTTAATGTTTTTAGTGTATTTGATGTATTATATTTTTAAAATTTTTTATATTAAAATTAATATATTTTTTTAATATTGACTGGTTAGGCTGGGCCTAGAAAACGAGCCTAAAATTTTACATTGGCTCGACTCGGACCCAACCCGACCCATGATCAAGTCTCCTCACAATCTATCTTTTGCAAGATTACTTGTTTAAATAATTAATTTTAAATTATGCAATTAAGATAATTCATCTTGCTAATGCTAATGAGTTCATATCTCAGGCGTTTATTGATTGTTGTGTATGAGTTTGAAAAACTTTAGTAAAGAACAAGCATAATAGTTTAGAGAAATTATTGATTGAATGCCTTCAATTAATATCTAAAACATTTCTTATTAGAATAAGCTTCGTATTTCAACATGAGATTATGTTGATTTGCGTACAACACTTAATGTTTTTTTACTGATTTGTTGCTATTTTCTTGTTGTTTTATACTATTTTGCTACCATTTTATTACTATATTGCTACTATTTTATTGTTATTGTTTAGATATTATATAAATATTGTGTTATTGTTAGTTTTGTTACTATTTTAACGATATTTACCTGGTAAGTTGCGCCTATCTTATAAGTGTTATTTAAGTATACATATTTTTTTAAAATTTTATTTTCAGTTTGTTGAGAAACATTTATTTTAATGTTTTTAGTATTTTTGATATATTATATATTTTAAAAAATTATATAAAAAATAATATAGGAGGGTCGGGCCAGGTCTAGGTTTTAGCATTTTTATACGGGTTGGATTTGGGCAAAAATTTTGGCCCATTTTTAGGTTGGGTCAAGATTGAGCCTAGCGAATGGGCTTTAGATTTTGGTTGGATCCGACCCGAATCTGGCCCATGGACACCTCTAGTTGATATGTCAGGAGAAAGCACTTTTTTGTTCTAGGACAATATTTTGTCGCATCTATGAAAAATCAACTTATTTCCCTAAATAATTTCTTAAAATTGATACATACTCTTAATTTTGCCCAAAAATATTTTTATCATTATAATATATTCACTATTAACTACTATATTTAATATTTTTTTTTTCATAAAAGAGATATTAACTAGATCTGTTCATGGGCTGAGTCAGGTTTTGGTCAGACCTGCCAAAATGTTAGGCCCATTTGCTAGGCTCGGGCTTAAAATTTTGCTCAAATTTGACTCGGATAAAAATTCTACAACCCAAGTCTGGCCAAATTAATTTTTTTATATAATTTTTTTAAACGAACTTTATTTTTTGTCCAAATATATTTTCCGAACATATATTTTTATTTAAACTCTTTCACTTTTCGAACGCCCGACCCAGCCCTACTTACCGAATGTTGTAATATGAATCGATACCTTTAAAAACATGTTAGCAAAATTTATTCAATCATATAAATTGTCCTCATCAACATTAGAGTAGGCATGAACTGCTGAAATAAAATAAGAAGAAAGGTGAGTAGAGTAGTATTAGAACGTTAACTCGTTTTGTGTAGTGATGAAAATGTAATTTCGTGTTCAATGGAGGATAAGTAGATTGAGGTTTGGGAATGTGGGTCAGAAAACAGTAAAAAAAAAAAAAGGCAAGGTGGAGCAAAAGATAATGGAAAAGCATGCAAGAAAATTACAAAAGGAAAAGGGTTAAAACATGTTTTATAACCCTGAAAATCCGCTCACTAAATCTTGTCGGCAAACCAACCAAAAAAAAAGTAAGAAGCCTTAAGCTTGGCTCCTAAAAGAAACCCAGAGGATCAGTTTCTATTGCTAATGTAGGGTCTGGCGGTTGTTGAGCTTCAATTTCTTTCACTCTTTGATTTATTTATGGTACTGTGTTCTTGATTTGTACAAAGATTTTGTAGTTAAAATTTTGAATCCTTAAAAGAAATTTGTGGTTTTAATAGTAATAAACTCTATGAATAATTTGTATAAAAGTAAAAATGTTTGACAAATTGCAATTCACAAGGTTCAAGTTTGTGGAGGTTTTAATGGTAATCGTTGATATAGTTGTTAGTTGTAATAAAAATAAGAAAATTATATCACACACAATCTTTAGGGTTTATACAAAGTGGGTTAAATATTTGACAATGTTCATATGTTATAATTAAAAAAATAAAAATATTTAATATATTAATTTCATTATAAGTTGTTATAATATATTTATGGTTTTTTTTTTTATATATAATATCTAAAACTACTCATATTCTCTTGTCAACTTTTAAATAAGAGGATAATGTGTTTCAGTGCACTCAAACTTACCTTCTCGAACCAAGACTAAATCGACAGAGTGAAGATATATTTTTAACATTTAGGTAGTTGTGAAAAAATATTTCACTAAATAGTAAGTTGAATAAATATGATCAGTTGTATTAATTCAAAGCTCAAAAAATCTATTAAATTGAAATTTACCGAGTCAATATGCAACAAACACCATGTGTTTTTTTTTTTAAATTAATATTTTTTTATACAATATTTATCTTTATTTACAAATGAGAATAAAATTACGTTTAAAATTAATTAATTAATTAATCAATCAAAATAAATATAAAATAATTCACTTATCTACATAAGATAAAATCTCAAAATATTTAATATTTGAAAAATTGAGGTTTATTCCTTAATTGAAGGTTATTCATTGCAATAATGAAGTTTAATTAGGTGGAATAGCAACTTGATTATGTCAAAATGTTGAAAAAGCCCATGGTGCATATCATGCTAATTTCATAAAATAAGGACATTTTATTTGTGCAGCCTATGTTGAAATTAGTCTGCATATGCCATATAAGTGTATATATCAAAGTCTCATGTATTGATTATAGCCAATAAATGTATCTCTTCCTAAATATGCAATTGAACTTTGTATATTATATTACCATATTACATATTCTTTCTTTCTTTTTTTTTCCTTTCAATAGAAAATGCAATTAATTTTTAGTTTTACCCATTGATTTCAGTTTTCTTTTCTTTTAGGTATTGACCAATCCCTTCTGGTCATCCCTTCTAACGTGTTTTGGTTGGTCAATTCTCATCATACGCTTAAGGAAAGAAAATACCCACCAATAATATTAAATTGAAACAAAAAACTCTCGTATCTATATTAAATAGTATCGTGTCAATATGAAAGTAAAATACATGTAGATTGTTATACAGGTTGCAGCATCAACATGGTTAAAAAAACGATTTGACTCTTTTTTAAAAGGTTGAGAACTAAATTTAATTCGAAAAAAAAAAAATTAAATTCACAAAAGATTATGCTAATAATATTAAGAAAGGATATAACTGAATGATACAGTAGCTAAGCAATGTAGAAGTAAGTGTGTTTACATTAAGGTAGATCAGACTGTTCCAGGATTCTCTTGTGATTATTTATGCATGTCATTGTCTTAAACCCCACCACTAATCTCTCTTTCATATTTTCAGTCTCTCATACTCTCCCCCTAAATCAAAACAAATGACAAAGGTGGAGAAAAGTTAAAGGTCAAGGAAGAAATTTTTTTTTTTTTAAATAAAGAGTTCTTCCTAAAAGACAAACCAAACCAAACTTTCCATGAATCAGCTGCTATATTTGCAAGGCTGAAGGCTTTTTCCCACATAAAAATCTGGATTTTAGTTAACCCAATTTTCCCTTCTTTTTCCCTGTGATGAAGATGGGTTTTAGGAGCTACCATGTTGATGAATTTCGGGCCCATAATTTCATTGAATGGCTCAAACCATCTTCCTCACCTACTCCTCCTTCATCACTATCACTCTCACTATCATCTTCATCGTCTTCATCGTCTTCGTCGTCTTCGAATGATCAGCAAGTTCAGATTATAAACCCCATGGCTGTCTTAAAACTGCCTGTTTCATTTCAACAGCAGCAACAAAAACAAGATGGTGAGCAGCTTGGGCAGGAACCTATTCAATGCTTACCACTTTTAAGCAGGCTTACAGAGAACAAATCATTGAAAGGGGGTGACGTTGGGAATATTGTTAAAGAAGAAAAGATAGAGAAAGTTACAGTTTCTTTGCACATTGGGTTGCCTAACAGTAGTACTGGAGATGAAGGAGATAATAATAATAATAATTATTCAGTTGCTGAAAATAAGGTTTTTAAGGAAGAAGAAGAACCCATGAAGAAAAGCTGTTTCCATGGATGTTCTTTCAACACAGAGAGTAGGTTTTGGATCCCAACACCAGCACAGATCCTCGTTGGTCCCATGCAGTTTGCTTGTTCCATATGCAGCAAGACATTCAATAGGTACAATAACATGCAGGTAAGTCAGATTTTCTTCTATCTTTCAACTTCTTTAATCTTATGAACCCCATGGCTCCCTGCATCTACATGGATAGAAATTAACAAATTCACTGTTTCTTGGTTTTGTTGATGCAAATTAAAGTGTTTAAATTAGTCCTTACTGCGTGCAAAATCTTCTTCTGGAAAACTTCACAAAATTATATTTCAAAGTTGTCTTTGAAAAAATAAAGGTTGAAGATCTTGTTCATGTAGACCAAAAGATATCATACAAAGAAAAATGAGTACTTTATAAACGTATAATAGTGATAAAAACAGAAACAGAAGGGATGAAAGCGTAGAGACTATAATTAAGAAGGGAAAATTACAATTATGGTCCTTCCAAGTTCCAACATGTTCAATGATTTTCTCTCCCCTACATTGGATGCAACACTAAAAAATTCTGCAACAAGCTAGCAGTTTCATTTATCTCTCTCTCTCTCTCTCTCTCTCTCTATATATATGTGTGTATGTATATAGATATGTGTATGTATGTATAATTCTATGTAGGTAATATATGCAGTGCAACTAGATGCTGAATTACCTCTCCATATGATTAAGAAAATTTTAACAAATCCAGATAAAAATCTAAATTATGTTGACTTTTCTCCTTCAATGCTTCCCTTTTTGGTGGAAAGCTGTAGGGGAAGGAAGGAAGCTGGGGTAGCATAGGATATATAGCACAACATTTTTTTTAGAATAAAGGAAAGGTGTGAGGGCCATGGGATTTTTTTTATTTGAGCTGTTCATTTTTTACAGCTTTGGATTCTTATCTTTTGTTGAGTAAAATTTCCACTCCTTAATCACTTTAATTATGCAACTTTTAATTAAAAGAGATATCCTAATGTTCTTTGATGTTGCCTTTTTTTGCTAAGTAATCTTATATATTCTTAAACATTAGCTGTTGAATTATTCCCTACCCCAATTCATACTTTTAAAAAAGAAATATGATCCACTTAACCTCTAACTTTTGAAAATTAACATGAAAAGGGACTTCATCTCCTATTTTTCACAATGAGATTATAAATGACGTATTGTTGGTGCAGATGCATATGTGGGGGCATGGATCTGAATACAGGAAAGGGCCAGATTCACTGAAAGGAACACAGCCAGCAGCAATGCTGAGGCTGCCATGCTACTGCTGTGCCCATGGCTGCAAAAACAACATCAACCACCCACGAGCCAAGCCATTGAAAGACTTTCGAACACTTCAAACTCACTACAAAAGGAAACATGGTGCCAAGCCCTTCATGTGTAGGAAATGTGGGAAGCCATTTGCTGTCAAAGGGGATTGGAGAACCCACGAGAAGAACTGTGGCAAGCTATGGTATTGCACTTGTGGCTCCGATTTTAAACACAAAAGATCCTTGAAAGATCACATTAGGTCCTTCGGCAAAGGCCATTCTCCTCATCCTTCTCTTGAAGGATTTGAAGACCTTGACAAGGATTGCATTACTGGCTCCGAAGATGAACTCACTCACTAGCCTGTTCAATTCCCAACTACCCTTTCTTCAACCTTTAAATCTTATTTAATTTCCGGTCCATTGAATCACTGGTAGAGTATCAAAGAACTTGCGTTTAAGTCTTCAGTTGACACCAACACCGGATCAGCCGATGTCAACTGAAGACTTAAACACAAATCCTTCGTCATTTTACCGGTAATTCAATCGACATTTAATTTCGGTGTTTTAAATTAGCTATAGCTTTAAAAGTTTCTTAGGCTTAATCCAAATAAGCTTGTGATCAGGGCTGAGCCTCAGAAACTTTTTTAGATGCTTTGTGATAGGGAATAAAAAAGAAAAGAAAAGGGTTACCTCACGGAGTGAAGTAGATGAATTTTCTTCGATTGGATGATGAAGATTTGAAGGAAATTTGGGTTATTTTCTTGACGGGGAAAATTTATCAACTTCATTGCTATTTGGTAATCTTTTCAATAGGATCGGGATTTGTACTGTTTTCTAGACAAATGAAAAGTTCTTTAATTAATGCCTTGGCTACCACCATGATCTTAATCATAATTTTCAGTCAATCATGTTTTTGATACTTTTAGCTTTAAAGTTTAGTTCATATGATTTTGCATGCATGAGAAGCATTCATCATCGTGCCTTCCTATATGACAATTAAATTTTAGGTTTTCTGTTGTGTAGAAATAACTAATAATTAATTGGTTCATGCTCTCTTGCTATTATTTATAAGCTCAATTATTTTCATACATTTTTTCTAATAAAATTGATATTTAATATATTGACAATATATAATATTATAAAGTACTAGTGAATCAGATAATAACATATTATCAAAATATTTAAAATTAAATTTACTTAATTTTAAATGATATGTCATCATTTGATTCATTGACAATGCACAACATTAAAAGTGCATTATTACTTATGTAGAAATATGTGAATTTGAGTGCGCTAAAACACATTATCTTTTTATAATAACAATATACATCTTGGAATCCAACAAGTGGCTCTAGTAAAAAAGAGGATGTTCATCCTAAAGATCTCAAATTCGAGCATCTGCGTGTACAAAAATATATATTGTCAAAGGATAAATAAATTATAAACAAATACTATAATATATAAATTCCAATATAAACCACTTCAATCAAATTCATGCTTTCCTCACCTGTTTTGAGTATTTGGTTGAAAGTTAAACGCATCAATTAAAATGCTTGGTTAAACTCAAGTACCTCAATTACCCATATCATGCCACCTACCAACCACATCATAATTTAATAAATTCTAATGTTGGCTGTAATTTTTTTTATTACGAGATAGCTATATCTATTAAATTATAATTATAATCAAATGAATTGTAATATATATGAAGAAATTAGTAATTAAGTTAGGAAATTATTTCATACAATATCGGCGAAAAGTTTTAACTTTATAAAAAATTTATAATAATTTTGGTCGGTTAATTACATCAAAAAAGTCAAGAGTTCTCTCAGGAGTATTCCCAAGGAGTAAGGTTCTGTCTATGATTGGGGAGAGTGGGGGGAGGTGACTTTGTCTTCTTGATTGGGTTTTTTGTGTTAAAATGGAGCAGGACGAAGTTTCTCTTCTTGAGGAGGAACTAGTAAAACTTTCAGTAAGAACCTTGAAACTTACACCATTGGGTTCCGTTACTTTGCTTTGTTCTATTTGGACGAGAAAGACTTATAATCCTGATAGCCTTCGGGCTCAATTAAAAAGTTTATGGAAGACGAAGCGAAAGTTTGTTATCAAAGGGGCGGGGCAAAATTTATTTTTGATACATTTTGATAGCGAGGAAGATTTGGAGACTGTTTTGGCAGGAAGGCCATGGTTGTTTCGACGAAAACTTATTGTTTTTGAACATTTACGTGAATCAATAGATCGGGAGAATGTGCGATTGATCTCTTCTCCATTCTGGTTTAAAGCAGGCCTTTGCCCAGTCGAGTGTGACAAAAAAGACCTAATGCACGCAATAGGATCAACATTCGGAGGGCTGCTAAGTGCTGAGAGCACAGATGAGTATTGTCGGTTGAAAATGAATGTGGACATTACGAAACCTTTGCGACAAAGTTTATTTGTTTCAACAGACTCTACTAATAAGATGTGGATAGCATTCAAGTATGAGAATCTTTCCAGTTTTTGTTTTCGTTGTGGAAAGATGGGGCATGGATTAAATGACTGTATCGATTCTCCACACGATGAGAGAGTTCTAGCTGAGGAAAATCTGGCTTATTCTAATACGTTGTGGGCTGAATCTGTACTGATGGGGAAAGAGTGGTATCATTTTACCGGAGAATCAAAAAGATCCACGCCTCAACGATCATGTACTGGGAAATAGGGGGAAGCTCCTCGGTATACTGATGGAGGAGGAAGTTTCACCGAAAAAGTTTTCGATTGGAGAAGATCCTGAGAAAGTGCGACAGAAGGATGTTGAATCTGGTTCTATTATGAAAAGCGAAGATACAAGAAAGATTTTTGAGATAGATGGTGATACTACTAATTTTGCGGTGGGATTAATTGATGATAAAGGGAGTTATTCTTGGGATTTAAATGTGGATATGGATAAAAGTTGTCAGTTGGAAAAAGATTCAAAAGGGGATATTGTCCAAGGGAATTCGGTCAAAGGCCATGTGGCAGGCAGGGGGAGATGGAAAAGATTGCAACGTGGACCGTCATTTGATGTGAAGGAAATTAATATGGACCTTGGGAAACGTAAAGGAGGGATTTATGAAATTGGGTCATAGGAGGAGAGTGAGTATAGCTCAGTTGAGAGGAAAAAGGCTAGGATGGAAATAGGGGTTATTACTAGTGGACATTCAGTTTTATCTGATAAGTCAGTACTAGATTTACAGGAACAAGGTCATGATGCTCTTTCTAATATATTGACGGCTGCCAATAGGTATGCCAATCGAAAGCTATGAATATCTTGAGCTGAAATGTCCGTGGGCTGGGGAATCCACGGACATCACGTGGACTTCGGCAGATGCTGAAGATTCATCATCCCCGAATGGTTTTCTTGATGGAAACCAAACTTGATGGTAAACGAATAGAGGTTGTTAGGAGACGTTGTGGGTCCACGCATGGTATTGAGGTGTCAGCTGAGGGATCTAAAGAGGGTCTTTGTTTAGCATGGAAGGAGGACCTCATAATAGAACTTCGAAGTTTCTAAAAAAATCACATTGATGTTACGGTTATGAACCCAAATGGAAATGGCCATTGGAGATATCTGGATTTTATGGGGCACCTTTTGCAGTGGAAAGATCATCCACTTAAGATCTTTTGCGACGTTTAGTGCATAGTAATAATATCCCTTGGATTGTATGTGGGGACTTTAATGAGGTTCTTTTTTCATGTGAAAAAAATGGAGGCATGCCACGTGATAATAGGCATATGGAGATTTTTAAGGGCATTCTTGAGGATTGCAAGCTACTGGATATTGGTTATATTGGAGCATGGTTCACTTGGGAGCGAGGTAATCTGTCTGAAACGAATATTCATGAAAGGTTGGATCGTGGTGTGGCTAATGAAGGTTGGATGAATTTGTTTCCACTATATAGATTGCGACATCTAGCTCACTCCATGTTAGATCATTGCTCGTTATTATTATGTATTGACGCTAAGATGAAAAGGACAAAAGCCAAGATTTTTTTATTTGAGGCATGGTGGGTTATAGAGGAGTCCTTAAAGGGTGAAGTTCTGCGGTTATGGAAAAATTCACCTGGTAGTATTTTTTATAAACTTGAAGCCCTTAAAATAGGCTTGCTGGCTTGGGAAAAAAGTGTTAAAAGGAACAGAAGTGGGCTCAAGAAAGAATTGACGAAAAAGTTGAAAGATCTGATGCTTCAGGATCGCATGGATGATAACTTAGCAGAGCTTATTGAGACCAAACTCCATCTTAATATGGAAATTGATAAAGAGGAGGTGTTTTGGGAGCAACGGGCAGGGGCTAATTGGCTTCAGGCGAGAGATAAAAATACTGCCTTTTTTCATAGGTATGTCTATGCTAGAAAATGTAGTAATACTATTGAAAAGTTGGTGGCTGAGGATGGAAGCATGGTGACATCTGTAGATGGTTTAGAAGCTTTAGCCACAAGTTTTTTTGAAGCCTTTTTTGCATCTGATGGGACCGATAATATGACGCATATCTTTTTTAGAATTAATGTTTCCATTACAAGTGAAATGAATAGTGCTTTGTTGGTTGATTTCTCTGAGGTGGAAATTTATCAAGCGTTAAAGGACATGGGTCTCACAAAGGCATCGAGATTTGATGGGTTCCCGTATTATTTTTCCAACGATTTTGGTCAGTTGTTCACGAAGAGGTCCTTGATTTCAACTTGGGAATTTTAAACGATGGTAAGTCTATTGAATCTTCTAATATTACTGATATCGTTTTAATTCCTAAAATGCCTAATCCAATTAATTTAGCAAATTTTAGACCCATTAGTCTTTGCTCTATTTTGTATAAAATTATGGCCAAAACTTTGGTTAACCGATTACAAGGTGTCTTTGGTTACTGCATTGATTCTGCCCAAAGTGCTTTTGTGCTCAGGCGACTCATCATTAATAATGGTATTCTAGCTTTTGAGCTCTTACATGTTTTTTGGCAAAAAAGGACGGGGAAGAAAGGTTATATGACACTGAAGTTGGACATGAGCAAAGCTAATAACCGTGTTGAATGGGATTTTTTGAGGGTTGTTATGTTAAAGATGGGGTTTGTTTGAAATTGGGTTGAATTAATTATGAGATGTCTTACTTCTACATCTTATGTAGTTAATATTGATGGTTGTCGAGGACGGATTTTTAAACCTTCGAGGGGGTTGCGACAAGGCGACCCTTTGAGCCCATTTATGTTCCTTATATGTAGCGAGGGTCTTTCAGCATTATTAAGATTGGCAACTGAAGAGGGCTTAATGAAAGGAGTGAGAGATAGCCGTCATGAACCTCTTATTTCTCACCTTTTATTCGTCGATGATAGCATACTTTTTGATGAGGCTACAGTAAATTGTGCTACTGTTTTCAAAAATATTCTCCATGAGTATGGGTGTGCCTTGGGCAAAGTTGTGAACTTTAGTAAATTAACTTATTTTTGTAGCATAAATACCAGTGAGGTGATTAAGAAGGATTTAACTAGCATTTTGGGGGTGAGGTTCTCTTCAAATCCTGAAAGGTATTTGAGATTACCCAATATTATTGGTAGGAGGAAAAAAGCTACATTTCAAGCCCTTAAGGACAGAATAAAGATGTGCATTGATAGTTGGAGTACGAAAATGTTGTCACAAGGTGGGAAAGAGGTTTTCGTTAAATCAGTTTTACAATCGATTCTTACTTACATGATGTCATGTTTCCTCATTCCTAATTCTTTTTGCAATGAGTTGGAGAGTATTATTGCGTAATTTTGGTGGTAAAAAGGACAGGGTTGCCGGGGTATTCATTGGTGCACATGGCAAAAATTATGTCATTTAAAGGAAGATGGGGGTTGGGTTTTCGTGAGATGGGGAAGTTTAATATAGCTTTATTGGTTAAACAAGGTTGGAGATTTCTATCTAATCCTATTTCGCTTTTGGCGAGGGTGATGAAGGCTCAATAATTTTCTAGAACTAACTTTTTAAATGCTGCATTAAGGAATAATCCTTCCTATGTTTGGAAAAGCATTTGGGCTGCAAAAAGTGTTCTTAATGAGGGTTGTGTCTGGAGAATTAGAAATGGTTATGCAATTGATATTAATACGGATGTTTGGTTCCCTCGAAGGGATCATCATAAATTATTCAGTTCTTTTCATTATTTGCATAATTGTAAAGTCAGTTATTTAATTGACCCTATTCATCGTCTATGGAAAAGTGAGTTGATAAAGAATTCCTTCACAAGGACGGATGCTGATCGGATCCTTAGTCTTCCTCTAGTTGATGAAGCTTGTGATGATATGATTACGTTGGCTGAAGAAGCGTCTGGCGAATTCTCTGTACGAAGCTCTTACAAACTATTATAGAGACTTTTTTTGAGTCCTAATGCTTACGCATTACAAGTGGATTCTAAGAATTTTTACAAAAAAACTCTAGGGTCTCGATTTACCCACAAAGATCAATATTACAATATGACGGTTTTCGCATAATTTCCTACCCACCCTATCTAATTTGAGATTGAGGAATCTCTCTGTTGAGGTTCGCTGCCCCCTCTGTGGTGGAGATGATGAGACAACTCCCCACCTTTTCTGGTTTTGTCCTGTATCAGTGGAAGTGTGGTCAGAAATAAATTTATCATATTCAATGGCTCATCTTAATTTGAGTTTTGATCAGTGGCTTATTTGGGTTTTTTAGTAATAACCCGGCTTCTAAATGTAGGCTCTTTTGCTGTGCATTTTGGCTCATCTGGAGAAATCGGAATACCTGTGTACATGAGAAGAGACAAATATCAGGAAAAGATAATAACATCGGGAGCGAGGAAACTTACTAGAGGGATGACAGTGATGAAGTGGTCAAAACCAAGAGTGGGTGTTATCAAACTACATTTTGATGGGGCTTTCGATGTGAGGACTCACAGATCTGCCTTTGGTGTGGTTGCGAGAGACGCATTAGGGAAGGTTCTTAGGTCATGAATGGTTCTTCATGAGCAGGTCTGCTCTGCTTTTGATGCTGAAGCGATTGCTTGTTTTCAGGCGATGTTACTAGGTATTGACGGAGGCTGGGATGAAGTTATTGTGGAGGGCGACGCCTTATCTATCATAAAAATGTAAGAATCAAGAGCTAGACAAATAAATGATAGGTGTTCACATCCAAAATATTCATCATCTTCAAAACAGTTTCAAGAAAGTACACTATCAATTCACTCCTCGATCTGCAAATGGTCTTGCCCACATCCTTGCAACGACGACTCTAAAAGAAGGTAAGGAGTATTACCTGAGGGATTCGCTTCCGGTCTTTGCCCTTCCTCATCTGGATGTTGATTTTGAACGTGAACCAAACTAATTGTTTTTGGGAAGATAACTATTTGGTGAATGGGGGTTATTTGCTTCACGCCTTGGAGAAAAGAAAGCGCCCCCTTATGAAGAGAAACCGTTAGATTTAATTGTTCATTATTATTGGAGGGGGATCTGTTTCAAACATGATTGGGCAACTGGAGCGGTGTTTGACATCTGCATTTTCCCACTTGATTTTTTTATCTGTTTTTTATTGTTTTATTTTCAGACTAGTTTTGGGTCATAGTCTTGAGCCTGTCGATTTTGTATTTACTTTATTTGGTTTTCATCTTATAAATAAAGCCCAATCTTAGGATTTCTTTAAAAAAAAATGTAATTATTTGATACACCGTTAGTGAAGTGTTTTAGACTCCACAAGTAGATTGAAAGTGAGAACATTTATTTATTTTTAATTTTTACTACACCCTATAATATACTTGTCAAATATTCAACTCACTTGTGAAGTTTAAAAAATTCATTGATGATGTATCAAATAATATTTCTTAAAAATTTTAAAACAGATAAATAAGACATGTGGTAAAATCTTAACATTTGTGAAATAAATTTTTTTTTAATAAATATAATGATATCCATAGTGAATATTTTTATATTATTTATTTTAATATAATTATTCTTCTTTTATAATTATTGTTTAATTTATAAAATTTTAATAACTTAATCTTTCCTTCATCAATCATTTATCCAAACAAAATAATTATAAATGCTACATTTGAAACATTTACAAAATTTTAAAATTTTTCATCTAAACAAATCCTCTAAATGTATTCTATAAACTATAAGTAGCCCCTAATATTTTTTTATGCTTTTTAAAAAAAAAATCAATTAATTACTTTTTAAAATTTATTATCAAACATATTAAAATATCAAGCTACTGGATATTTTAATTTTTAATAAAATAAAGGTTAATTGATAAGATAAACCTTTAAACACTTTCGAAAAATTTTATAAAATTCTTTCAAAATTTTAACACTGAATTGAATCTTAAATAAATAAAACTAGTCAATTAAATCTTTTGATTGACGTTAACTATTAACATTTAATGCAATATTAATATAATAATTAACAAATGCTAAGTATCTCTATTTATTGATGTAGTAATATCACATCATCGTTGATTGTTGACGTAATTTATTGACGTGACACTATCACATCAACACCTATTAATGATGTGTTAATTTTATATCAACAAAAAACTTAAAACTTATTTTAAAAATAAGCACACAATGATTTTATACAAATTGTTGTTTAAATTCATTTGAATTTGAGTATTCATTTATCTAGATTCATTTTAGAAGTATAAAAACATAAAAAAAAATTATTAGAAATTAATTAATTTCATTAGATTTATAAATTTATAAAAATTTTAAAATCTATATTTATTATTAAAGTATTAATATAAAACAATTTCAATAAAATTAAGAATATTGTTTAAAATGTATTATTTATTTTCAAATAAGAATATTATATTATTTATCATTAAAATATATTTTACGTTTAATAATATTAAAAGTCTAGTATTTGAGACAAATGATTTAATATTTTAAAAATAAAAACTAATAATTTATTTTTATTATAATAATATTTGACTTAATTAAAGTTTTTAAAAAAATATTACTTATAATAAAATCTATAGAATTGTTTTTCTTTTTACAAAGAAATTTTTTTTCTATTAATTTGTGTGCTATTTTCAAAGGATGAAACTATTTTTTTTTAAAATTGTAAAGATGACGTCAAAAATCATTTAGCCATAGTCACTGCTTACATAATTTTTTTTGTATTCTTTTGTCAGAGTTAGAGGTTTCATCAAATCACCCAACATATGATTAGGTATTAATTTCGCTGAAAAAAGGGTACAATCCTTGTACTGTTATGAAGATTTATAGATAATACATATATCATTTAAAATTTTAAAAATACTTTTCTAAAATTGTATTTTAATTTAGAGATAAATTTAAAAATTGTACATAAATTTTAATTTAATGTGTAATTTAATACATTATTTTTAATTTGATATAATCATACCCATGAAACTTTAATTACGGTTCAAATATATACTTAAAACTTTTATTTTAATTCAATTATTTATATATAAAAATAAATAATTCGAAAAAGGGGTTTTGTTTTTGGATATACATTTAAAAAGAGGATTTTTAGTAATTATTTTCTCCGAAGAAGACAATAAACAATATGAAAAGAATAAAAGATCATAGATAGGTTCAAACTTGAAATTTTGTTTTCTGGAAAAGGTAGGCTTCACCTTTTGGAAAAGGTTTTTCATTTAAGAAAACATTAGGTTAGAATTTTTTACGGATTGGGAGTATTTTACCAAAATATTATAAAAAAATAAATAATAATCAAAATGATACCTCCAAATTATTATTTATCAAAACGGTATGTTTAGTTAGGTGGAGGGACTCTAAGTGGTGGTATTATGAGTTTTTCTAACACGAATTTTTTTATATTTATATATTTAAAAATAAAAAATATTATTTTATCAGTAGAGCGTTTTGAAGTGGCGGCACTAGGTTACATATTTAAAAATAAAAAATATTATTTTATCAGTAGAGCGTTTTGAAGTGGTGGCACTAGGGGTTTTTTTGTACAGAAAAAAGTACGAAAAAAATACCTGACACCCTAATGGAGAGACACAAAGTAGCGGCACCTAAGGAAGAATTTGAAGTGGAGGCACTAAGAGGTGTTTTGCCACTTGGCAGCACCTCTTTATACCGTGCGTGTGTGTTTATTTTATTTGTGTGTGTTAATTTTATTTTGATTGTAAAAGTAAATAAGGGTGGTTAGGGGTTTAAGGTTAGGTTTATAATTTGTTATAAAATAGGAAGGGGGAGTAAATAAACGGGAAAGAAAGAAAGAGAGAAAGAAGGAAGAAGGAGAGGAAAGAAAGAAGAAGGAGAGAAAAATAATGTGTTTATTTTTAAATTTATTTCAGTATGATATATTTTTAAATTCGTATTTTATTTATTGAAATTTTATTTAATTTTTAAGAGATTTATTAAAGATGAATAATTAATTTTTTGTATGCATTTATTTCGATGAAGTAATTTTGAGAACATCGGTTGGATGTATATTTGATTGTCGGTAACAAATAGGAATGAGATTTCGTCAAAATGTCTCGGTTGATGATATGAAAGCAAGGATTAGTGCAAAAAATTTTAGTCGTTGTGGAAGAAGGATCTCGAAACTTTTCTACAAGTTTCCAGTTTCGACAGATCCCATCAAATTCATTGAGATAGAACTTGTAGACGATGAAGACGTAGAGACAATGATCGCTCTTTATTGTTCGAATCAAAGTGACCCAAATGCACCGATTCAATTGTTTGCCAAGTTAGTTGATGTGGAACCTGTACAAAATAAAGATCCAACTCCATTAGAAAATGAAGATTCAACTCCGTGTATGGTGGTTCCAGTATCGTACATTGAAAGTCAATCAATCGTACGCAAGGTAGATATCGATCTCAATGTTGCTGCACCCGAGAATGATGCAGATGAAGATGCTGAATATGATAGTAGTATTCCTTCTAATAATGAAGTCGATATTGATAGTGATCCGGATATGGATGAGGTCCTTGATGATATTAACGATGAAGGGGCAAATGACGATGAAAATCCAGTCGAAAATCCAGTTACATATATTGTAATGCACAATAATCCTCCTGGGGCACACATGTCGCTTATAGACCCCGATGCGACACATGCTAAGTTTGCGGAGTACCCTGAAATACTTCTTGCTCATCGATTGGCCCTAGCAACAGATTGTGAATAGTTGTTTGTGGGCCAAAAATTTGAATCCAAGAAAGAGTGCATATTTGTTATTAAGCGGTATAGCATGAATGTGTCGATAGACTACAAAGTCACAGTGTTTAAACTGACATTGTATATCGGGGAGTGTCGGCGGAAGGTTGAAAGTGGCGGGTGCGAGCTGCATTTATCTAGAAGTCGCAGATGTAAGAGATAAGAAAAATTGATAGGTCTCACACATGCAGTTCAACACGTTTATCAGAAGATCACCAGAAACTTGATTCCATAATCATTTGCACACATATCATGCCAATGGTTAAGGACGATCCGACCATCAAGGTTTCTACATTGATTGTGGACATGTAATCACAATTCTATTATCGATTTTCATATCGAAAAGCATGGATTGCTAAACATATGGCAATGGAACAGTTGTTCAGTGATTGGGATGCATCATACAATGAGCTGTAAGGATGGATAGCCGCAATGCGATAGTACGTGCCGGGGATTGCGATTGAGTTGGTGACATGGCCTTATTATGGCTCAGATAACAACATACAACCGGGAAGAAGAATTTTTTAGTATATATTTTGAATGTTTGATCCTTGCGTTCGAGCTTTTCCTCACTGCAAGATGAGACGTGGTTATACGGTAAATATACGCAGATCCTACTAATTGTGGTGGCTCAAGACGGGAATCAAAACGTGCTCCTGATAGCATTCGCTATTGTGGACAAAGAAAACATGGAATCTTGGGAATTCTTCTTGACAAACTACGGAGGTATGTGATTCATAACGATAATATTTGCATAATCTCTGATAGAGGGAAGGGTGTTATTAAGGCCATTAGGCGTACTGGTGTACCATGAAAATCGGTTTACTACAGTCGGCGCATTGCGACTAATTTTCAACGAGAATATAAGAATGCAAACTGACGGAGACGACTTGTGAAAATGGGTAAAAACAAGTAAGTTTCAAATTATATTTTTAATGTTTTAATTTTAGACTATAACTTATGTTTTCTTAATATTCCTACAGCGTACGAGCTAGAGCCACACCGATTCCGGCAAAGAATGACCAGACTTGAGCATGACATGGAAGGTCAAACGAACAAGCCTCTACGCGAGTGGTTGGGTACCATGGAGTCGTGAAAATGGTCTCAAAGTTTTGATGAGAGGTATCGATATGGTCAAATGATGACCAACCTGGTAGAGTCGATTAACGGGGTGTTCAAGAGAATACGACATCTTCCGGTTTCATTCGTGTTTTCCGTTAAGTTCTATAGGCTGGCTACCTTAATGCTAGTAATGGGGATGCGACAAATCGATCAGATGAACATCGGACACGTGTTTGTCGAAGCTGTCAGGAATGCAATGGATGCAAACCGTCAGTGTGCGAGGACGATGAACGTTGAAATATATTCACGACATTTTCAACGATTTCAAGTTACTGAGACCATTGGGCGTCAACCTGGTATCCCACTTAGGTCATACGGGGTTGATCTCCAAAATAGACCTTGCGATTGTAGGAGGTTCGATACACTTCGTTATCCTTGTGCGCATGTCGTTGCAGCTTGTGCTAAAGTGTCGCTCAATGTTGAACAGTTCATCAATCCCATTTACACTCTCTAGCGTATGTTACGTATTTGAGAAAACAAGTTCCCTGTCCTGCCTGACTTGTCCACATGAGAAGTGCCTCCAATGACTTTTGAACTTATCCCGAACAAAGGTTTGCGAAGGAATCCAAAAGGTTGTCCCCATATCATCAGAATCCGCAACGAAATAGGCATTATGGAGAAAACAGACGGCGACAAGCTGTGTGGACTGTGTAGGCTAGCTGGGCATACTTGGCTTAATTGCCCCCAACGAACCTACCATATTGGTTAGTCCTCCGGATCGCGTAGGGCTTAAGCTATTTGTATTGGACATTTTTCATTTGGAATTAATTAAGTTTATGAATGAATTTAAAATTAATTATTTCAATATTTGTATTTAATTGATAATTTTTATATTTGTACTTTGGTTTTGAAATTAAGGTTAAGGGTTTTTAATTTAAGGTTTTAGAAAAAAAGGATTTCACTATTTTTCCATCGAGTTTCTTCTCGGTTTCTTCTTTTCATGTGGATTTTTAATCGATTTTTAACTTAATTCAATCAGTTCATGTAACACCCAAAACCCGAAATCGTCACCGATTAGGGTCTTGATGTCCTACTGTTCATTTATCATTATTCATCTTTTATTTTCATTTCAATCATTCTTATTTTAATAAACATATGCACTTAACATATCATAAATCATCAATCGATTAAAAATCACAACTCAACAAGGGCAAAAATGTCATTTCCATGATTTTTGAACACTTCTACCGATACCTGACGAACATGTACCGGTGGTTGTCAAGTCAAAAAATAGTTCAGGAATATTGCGGAGTTCTAGCGATACTCGAGATGATTCTACCGATACATGTGACACAACTACCGAAAAATTCATGCAACTATCGATACCAAAAACTCTAGAGAGCAAAAATCTTTATCCTGCAACTTTTACCGATACAATCATTCTTACTACCGATACATCAATACCATAAACTATCGATACTTATATCTTAACTACCAATACAACCCAAACCAGAGAACAACCTCTCTCTTACCCTGCACTTCTACCGATACATGCACAAGTTCTACCGAAACAAGTATACAGGATCTCATGAGTAACGCCAAAATACAAGTTAAATATCTCATACACAATCAGTATAAGTTATGCATTAAAACTTCACATAACATACATAACTTTTAAGTCTTAGAAGCATTATAAGCTTGAGCATCTAGGTCATACTTCATGCAACTTACAAAATCAAAATAGAAGGATTTCAACATCTTTTAGTTCAATCTCAAGTTAATATCATCCTAGTACATGCCATAAGACCAAGTTAATATAAGCTTGGAATTTTATTCGTTTAGGGTATCGAATTTAGGGTTTATGATTTATGATTATGGTTTAATGTTTTAAAATTTAGGGTTTAGGGTTTAAGGTTATGAAATTTAAATAAATGATCAAATAGGTTCAAATATATGTACGTTATGGAGAAAAAAGTCATTATTATAACTCATCAATAGTCAAATATGCATAATTAAACACTATTAGATACAACATTAACATCCATGATTAGATGGTGTGGTTCTCGAGGTATATCTTCATGGTGGCCGGCGTCAATGTCGAGGTTGCTCGTCAAGCTCATCATCATCATTAGGGTCCATTTGCCCTGGAGGAGTAGAGTATTACGGTGGCTCGTCAAACTGAATTTGATATCCTTGGCTAGAGTATTATGGTGGCTCGTCAAACTGAGTCTGATATCCTTGGCTTGAGTATTGCGGTGGCTCGTTAAAGTAAGGCTGATATCCTTGGCTTGATAAGCTAGGGATATGTGACGATCCCGCAAAATCAGGACGATAAGAATCATCATCATCCAATGCCTCTTCCTCCTCCTCTGGCACTGGCTGTGGCTCTAGGGCAGGAGCTACATGATAGGGCGATCTTGTCGAGACATGTGTGGGGGAATTATTGTCGATTGTGCACCAAGTAAATATGGTTTCCCAACCTCAATGAACTAATGCATGTAATGTACCGATGGCTGCAAATCTGGAGTGTACTCCATCAGAGGTACTCGCATCATTTGGTTGTTCCACACATAAACATATTGTCCATGCACACTCCCCCAATCACAATTTGCTTTCCTCTTCTTATCCATCCCATGGATAGACCTTAATTCGAATGACGGTTGCGGGATAGGCTGTTTACAACCAAACTGCCAAAGTACTCGATCCCCGGCATACCACTCCGCTGTTTGAAAATTGATTATCGGTGCGTTAATGCACCATTAGTCTGAGTGGAGGAATGTCGAGGTGGGAATAACAGCGGTGATTTCTGGCTGTATATATGGGGTCTAGATGAACTGCACAATTAATAACATGTCAATATATTAATAAGAGTAAAGTAATATAATTTAGTAACATACAACCATATTAGCATGAGTCAAGTAATATAATTTAACATGTCAATGAATAACATACCCCTTCCTCGGGATATTGCTCGAGCATCAAACGATATATGGGAACTGTGTGCTGCCTCCCAATCCCCGGTTTTGTTTTCCATCTAAGAAAACAAAAAACAACTTGTTAGAATAATATAATTAATAAAACATGTCAAATAATTGAAATTTTGGGTATATGGTAATCACCTATTAACGAGTGGGAAAACAAATGTTTGGTGCCTAACGGATGCCAGGAATGACATTCGATAAACTGCCTAAGATTGCAATAGCAGTAGGCATCCCACCATATCCCGAGAAGAAGGGTTTGTGGCGTGACAAAGTTCTCGATACAGCATGGCAAGCACTATAGATCCCCAATTATATTCATGAATTTTTCGCAAATCTCTTAGTAGGGGCAAGTACATCAAGTGGATCTTATTGTTATTCGCGTCCGACATGAGTATGGCCCTTATCATTAGCAAAATATAGGCTCAAACGGCCCAAGAAACCTCCATTTCAGTTGCGTTTTCAAGCAAATACTCAAAATTGGTCTTCAACCATGTAAATAACAACGACGTAAAATCATTGTTATTACTAGGTGAGCGACCTAGTAACTGGATGCACATCGTTGTCGGCTCTTGAAACAAACTAACGTCGGTGACCGGTACACTATTGATTGGGAGCCCGAGTTGGAGTGCAACATCCTCCAACGTCACAGTGCACTCCTCACAAGGTAGAAGAAATGTGTGGGTCTCCGGGCCAACGCTCCACCAATGTACTGATTAAATCATATCGTAACTCAAACTTTTGGATCAATGCTGCTGATCCAAATCCGGCATCCCGCAAGTACGGAAGCAAACATTCATGAGGGGAAATTTGAGGCCCTGTGCACGACCCCTCAATGAACGGTATGCGAGCTCTTCCTGTTAATTTACAGAAATAGTTAGTATAACCTAAATTAATTTGTAAACAAATAATAATATCGTAAATGACATAAGGAACGAATAATAATTTTATTACATTCATATTGGCTCGGTGTGTTTCCGCATTCACTTATTTGACTATGTAAGGACGTTTCGAGTTAATTAATGAAGCCATTCTGCAACTTGAAATAATTTATCAATTAGTTCAATAATGTGATGGAGATAATATTTAAATAATAATTAAATACCAAAATGAGTTTTTTACTAAAATGATACAAAATATATATTTATATAACAAAATGGTATCCACACACCATTATTTACTAAAATGGTATAAATAAATATTTATTTTGTACTATTTTGATAAATAATGTGATGGGGATATTATTTTGATAATTAATTATTTTTATATTATATTTTGGTAATTAATTAGTTAGGTTTAACTTTTTGTGAATTTATTAAAAATCTCTTATTTATAAAATAATAAATTTATTTTAGAGTATTTTATCTTTTTATATTTTATATAAATTTATTATATAATTAATTTTATCCGTATTATATAACTATTTTATAAATATACTTTAATTTTATTTTAATTAAAATTTTTAATTTCATACTTGTAACTTATTTTAATTATAACTTAAAAATAAATTATTGTTTATGTTATTAAACACTTGTAATAGTTTTCTTTCTTATTTTATTAAACAATCTTACGACTTGTATAATGGAATTTAGTATGGTAAAAAAAAAAAACTTATTCTCTCTTATAGTAAATCAATTTGCAATCATATGACTAATACCAAAAATTTTATGTAATTTTCGGGTATATATTTTGGTCTGTCAATAATAATATATAATATTCTTTTCTATATCCCATTGAAAACATATGCATATTAGACAATCCATCCAACTACCAAAGCTTAATTAATTTATAAGTTTCACTTATTTAAATAATTCAACTTTTATTTAAACAAATATAACTAAATGTTATACTTGATTCTATTTAAATTTAAATAAAATTAACAATATTAAATTTTAAATCAATAAATATGAACAACAATATTTCTTACTTACTACTACTAACAAAATAAAATTACTAACAAAATTAAATTAAAGTAAATTAATAATAACATAATAACCAAACTTACATTTTTTTTTCTCCTCTTAATTTACTCAAGTATAACAACAATAATAATTCAATTAAAAATTAAATTAAACAAAACAAAAAACTTAAAATAATCAAATTAACTAAAATTAAATTTAAAATTAAGCAAACTTAAAAAAAATCAAACTTACATTTTTTTCTCTCCTCTTAATTTACTCTTTTAATCAACTTATTAAACAAATAAAATTATAATAACAAATCAATCACATTATACTAACTAAAAAATTAAAATATTTTAAAATTAAAATTAAAAATAAATACATTACCTTTTTCTCTTTCTTTTTTTTTTTCTTTCTTTTTTCCTTCTTCTCACGTTGGTCCCCCTCCCCACCTATTTTATAATAAAAACCTTAACTTATTTAATTTTTATCACCTACTAAAAATTCTCAACCACTCAAATTAATTTTTACCTCTTAAATCTCCTACACACACACACACGGCACAAAGGGATACTACCAAGTGGCAAAACACCCCCGCCACTTAAAGTTCCTTCTTGGGTGCCGCCATTTTGTGTCCCTCCATTAAGGTGTCAGGTATTTTTTTGTATTTTTCTCGTGTACATAAAAACCCTCTAGTGCCGCCACTTCAAAATCCTCCACAAATAAAATAATATTTTTTTATTTTTAAATATATAAATATAAAAAAATTCGTGTCGGAAAAACTTATAGTGCCGCCACTTAAAATCCTTCCACCTAACTAAACAAACCATTTTGATAAATAATAATTTGGGGTACCATTTTGATTATTATTTATTTTTTTATAATATTTTGGTAAAAAACCCACGGATTAGGTTATTTGTTTAAATTTGAAGTTTGATTATATTGAAAATAATTTGAATAAAAATATTAAACTCTAAATATGAGTTTTGAAAAGAAACTTAAATTTATTTAAAATATGAGCTTAGAAAGGTTCGAGCGTCAATATTCAAGGTCTAAATCTGATTCGTTTTTAATATTGTAATATATTGTTTATATCACATAAAAATTAAATCGAGAATGATATATAATTTTGTAATATAAACATTTAGAAATATGTTATTTATGTTTAAAATTTTAATAAAATTAAAAAAAAATGTATAAATTATTAAATTAAAAAATTGAAAACGGCATATATTAATTTTTAGGCTTTATTAACAATTTGGCTTTTGAATTATACAAAATTTTCATTTTGGAACTTAATTTATTTTGGCTTATTTTGGTACTTAAAAGTTAAATTCGGAGCTAACGTCATTTAAAAAAAAAAAAAAGATGACTCTTGGATATACTGTTTTGGAATTCCAAACCTGTAAGGATTCGAGGAAATTGATGACAGGTTGTGTATATATTTATCCTAGGCTGCAAGGCTATAGTTTAGAGAAGTCGAAGAAGGCTTGTACAACTAACTCCAATAAGGGAGGTGAATAGGGGGCTGCTTCCAAAGACAAGTCCTTAATTGATTTGAAGTAGTTCCTAATACGGAAAAAGTTGTCACATTGTATTTTGATAACAGTGTAACCATAGCTAATATCATGGAGACCAAACATTATAAAAGTACAAAATACATTGATCGCAAATATCATATCATTAGGGAGGTGATAGTTGGTGGTGTTGGGATCTAGTGTCTTTAGTGCAGTTGTTTCATCATTAACGATTTTAAATTTTCAAACAGATTTGTTAATAAAATTTCATTGTTAAAATTTAATCTTTTATACATGTCTTAAATAGTTTTTGCATGAAAAATAAATTGGATACGTAGATATTGATTCACTGATTATCTAATATTTAATTAAAATTCAAACTTTATCATATGATTGAATCATGATGTGAGAAAACAAATTTTTATTAGTAGTTAATCTAAATGGTTCGTTGTCTGAAGAATCCAAATTTAGCAAATTGTCTATCAAGTCCAATTAGGGAGATATCTTATCTTAGGTATCGAAGCAGATGACTCACAGAAAGATAGAGACATATGTGTGATTATCTATACTACCAATACATCGGACAAGATCAAAGTTGGATTCGTCCTAAATACGTTTGTGGATTTATCCACTTGTGAGGTTCATGATGCGACTTAACTCAATTCTGAGTAAGTAACTCATATACTTTGATATATTAAAAACCTAAATACAATTGGTAATAGAGCTGAAAGCTGGTAAGTTGGGTAAATGACCGTCTTCGGATGTACTAAAGTCCAGAGTGTGAGTACTGCTACAAAATATAAGGAACTGAAGTGGTGTCTACAAGTATACATGTTAGTTTGTAATATAGTTTTTTTTTACAACAAAATACTTGGTAAATATTTTGAGTATCATACCCAAGGGAGCCTAGCACTAGATCATTTTAACCTAAGCATCACAAGATCTAATTAGTATTAGCATTAGGCCAATTTTAACCTAAGAACCACAGGATCTAATTAGTATTCTAAATAGGTTATATTACAAAATATAATTAATATGGATTTTTGAGGTTTTTATAATAATAGTAATAATAATAGGAAAAGCAAATAATATTGGGAATTCTAAGAGTGAAATTGATCAGATCTAATTATGGGTGATTAGCTCACTTCAGTAATATTTATCAACTGTCACTTCGAGTTTCTCGTCAAGCAACTACTCGATGCCCTAGCTAGATCTTCTACTAGAATAACGAGTTAACAAAGACTACTTATCTTCTAACCTTACAGTCTAGACTGGCCCGGGGTTAAGATGTTCACAGATAGACCATACCAAATTTAGGTTAATTCCTACCTTGATAACTTCCTAGGGTCATCAAGCCTAGGGTTTTAGGTTTTTCGTTTCTCGAACAACTGATCCATTGAGTAACCTTACAAAATAGTCAATTCATCATACCTCCACTAGCTAATCCCCCATAGAGGGATTAGTTCCTCAAGGCTTTTCATAAATAGTATAGAATCGACATAAAGCATAAACATGATAAACAAATCGAAAGTATAAAGTTTAGGAAAAAGCTTGATTTGTATTAAGAATGAGATTGAATCCACAAAGTCTGGTTGAGTCTACAAACCAAATTTCCCGAGATAAAAACAAAGAACAAAAGGAAATAAATCTAAAACCCAAGAAAAGGGAAAAACTAAACTAACATGAAAAGAGAAATTTTAAGCCAAGTAAACTGGTGTCTAAAACATGTGCCAAATGAACCTATTTATAGATTTTAGGTGGTCGTCGTCATTAACACTAGGTTAGTTGATGTTCTCGAGCTTTTAGTTGGATTTTGCAGACCAAAACACCCCTGGCTCGTAGTAAGTTCCATCTAGAGTCAATGTCGCAACACATCAGGACCTATGTTGCGACATAGCAGTCAATACACTCTTCTTCAGGATATCTTCAAGGGTATGTCGTGACACCCTTAAGTTGTGCCACGACATCGAAGGCAGTCTTGAAATTCCTCTATTCTGCTCCCTATGTCGCGACATCGAATCCTCCATGTTGCGACATAGCGACCAATATCAGTTTAGCATGCCTTCTAATGGTCTCTTGCACACTCACAAAGTTCATTAGCTTACCCTTAGACCTTATTCGGCCCCTGAGGTCAATAAAAGACTCAATTTGCACACTTTATTGAATTTAACTAAGCTTTGCTAAAGCATAATTAAAACCTAATGATATTGCTTACTTTCAAGCTTCTAAAGTGTGAAAACTAATTTAATCTGCTATACCGAATTATGACAGATCAGTATACGACATGTGTACGACATAATTTTGCTTACAATAGTGGAATTCATAGCTCATTGAAGAGTAAATGGTATTCTCTCACTAGCATTGCATGGTTGATGGAAAAGAAACACGATCACAAATAATTTGTCTAGGAGGAATGATTTTATTACTATATGTTGGTAATAGACTTTTTCATGAAGGAAGATTAAATGATTATTATGAGATAAAATAGAATCATACTAGTGAATGGATTTAACCTAAAGAGATTAAGGGTATCCTATGAGAGTAACACACTAATGACAAGAACATTGGATGAGCAAAATTATAAGTTGCTTTCGTAATGGTACATAATAAGAGAGAGTTCAATCGTGACATTTTTAATGGATTGACTTCATGACTAAATAATATTGTGTTTAATAGACGAAAATTCGAAACTTAATAACAAATTATTTGAGCCTTAATTATATATGTCCAAATTATAGTGTAACAATATTTTTATTTGACATGTTAATTTTTTTTTTTAATTTAACTTGAACTCAATTCGACTCAACTCGAATTTCATTTTACTCGACTCGTTATGAAAAAATTTTTAAATTGAGTTAGGATGATAAAATATGACTCGTGAACTCGATTAACTCGAAATTTTTTCACTCGATTCGATCGAACAGTCACCCCTAGACACCTCTACCTACCATTAACATTGTTAGTAATTTTCGTTAAAACTTGTCAACTTGGCTCATTTAATAGACCATCCTCATATGACATTGCATATGATTGACAAAAAATAAATATGTTAAACTGACAAATTTTGATAAAAATAATTAATAGAGATAATGATTGGTTTAAATTGAAGAAGTAAAAGGATTCAATTTTTAAGGACTAAATCTCAAAATCTAAAGAAATAGAGGGCATAATAGCGTATTTCAACTAAAAAGTGTTACAACTGATGTATTAAGCCTAACTGTTACGACTGTACAAAAGGTGCAGAATTGCAAACTTTTCCTAACCACTGAGCTATGAGCCCAATTAGACTTATAGGAAATTAAGGAAAATAAAACAACTTTCATTTCACACGGTTACTTTTGAGCTCAGTTTCGACGATCAATTATCCAAATTTTCTCTGTTTGTCTTCGGATCCCTCTTTCTACATCTCCAATAACCAGTTTGGGAAAAGAAAAGAAAACAGAGAGATCTTTAATCTATCTCATGAGATTTCATTGAAGGAATAGAAGTACCCAGAAAAAGAAAAAAAAAAGGATATGTATAGCAATTTCAAGGAACAAGCGATAGAGTATGTGAAGCAAGCGGTACAAGAAGATAATGCAGGGAACTACAGCAAAGCCTTTCCTTTATACATGAACGCACTTGATTATTTCAAGACCCATTTGAAATACGAGAAGAACCCCAAAATTAGGGAAGCAATTACCCAGAAATTCACCGAGTATTTACGCCGTGCCGAGGAGATCCGTGTCGTTCTCGATGAAGGAGGGCCTGGGCCGGCTTCTAATGGGGATGCTGCTGTTGCCACCCGCCCCAAAAGTAAGCCCAAGAGTGGTGGTGGAGAAGGCGGTGATGGGGAGGATCCAGAGCAGGCTAAGTTGAGAGCTGGGCTTAATTCCGCTATTATTAGAGAAAAGCCTAACGTTAAGTGGAATGATGTGGCTGGTTTAGAAAGTGCTAAGCAGGCTTTGCAAGAAGCTGTTATTTTGCCTGTCAAGTTTCCTCAGTTTTTTACTGGTTAGTTTTTTGTTTTCTTGTTTGGGAATTTTAGGGGCTTTTGATATTTGATTTTATGAGTATGATTTTGAGCATACCATATGCATCTGTAGAATGATTAATTTAGCTGGACATTAGCAACTGGTAGTGGATAATGAAATGGATTAATTGTTGATTGTTAAACTAAGCATGAATCTTATGGTTTTATGTGATTTTCTTGATATGCTTTGTTAAGGATGATTTTGGTTCTTTGCTATGAAGTTTGGAGGCCTGCTTGACTTTTGCAATACGTAGTCTATAGTGAGATTGCTTCTTGACGATTGGTGAAAAAATGTTAAGAAACTCATTCTTTCTTGACTGCATATGTTTAGAAAAGAGGTTAGTTGGTAGTTCCAATAGGGAAATGTGATTATGGTATTGATTTTTGATAGGATAATCATGCTTGTTTGTGATAGTGGAGAGTGCCTAATTTTGTTGCAATATTAACTAATTGTTGCGATTTAATGTTGCTTGAGATTTTTAGTCCTAAATGTAATTGTTTTGAATATCCATAGATTCATCCCATGCTTTCTATTCTTTTTTCTAAATATAGCTCCTGCTATGTATCTGTTAGACTGTTCCTGTTGTATGCAATAAGATTTTAGCAAATTATTGGTATAGCCACTTTTGGTGTCCTTTGCTATCATTTCTTGCAATGCTTGAATTTAATCCTAGAATAGTACAAGCAACAAAGCAAAAGTTTTTGCTCACTTGTGAGCTCTGTGATATTAACGAGTTATTTGGGGATGTATAGATGCTTGTGAAATCCCCCTTTGTATGTAGTTAATCTGATGAACATAGTTTTTCATGACAATAATCATACTAATAACATCATGATTTTAATGCTCAACTTCTCAGCACATAAATGTAACATATGTTGCTCGGACTCTTCATTTTTCTTGACGTACCCACGTTTGACATATGGATGAGGGGATATGACTTCCAAGGATACTCCAAATACATGGAAAAACGTGGAAAAATCTAACCATACCCATATCCGACACTCACAAGAGTCCAAGTAACATAGAATGTTACACGCAAACTATGACATCATCTACTAGTGTCAATTCCTTGTTAGAAAATGTTGCTTGCACCAATATAAGACTCCACCTCTTCTGAAGCTGTCAACATTGCATTTTTAGTCACATGATACAAGATTAATTTGGTTTTTAAAGTTAAAAGCTTCTAATTAATTTTATAGATCTGTTCTATTTTTAGTAGGATTGTTGAATTCAACTTAAGCTCAGCTCATTTGCTGTCTATCCAAGATTGTCTTATGATATGTGGAACAAATCAAAGTAATGTATTGGATTAGTTGAGGTTTTGTGTTTTGGTAGGAAAAGAGCTTGATATCCATTAAGTCTATATAGTTCCACCGATGTTCTTTATGTGCTTGGATATCCTCTAGATCTTGCTAGAATTTCTTTTATGTTTGCAGTTTGCTTCAACTGTATTATTGGTTGGATAGAAACAAACTCAATCTAATCTCTACTCCCCTTTTAGCACTTGTTTAACAGTTTTCTTCATTCCCATTTCAACATTACATATGCAGGGATATAAATGGGGTAATTTTGTAAAATTTTCATACTTCTTGTATTTTAGGAAAGAGAAGGCCATGGAGAGCTTTTCTGTTGTATGGGCCACCTGGGACTGGGAAGTCATACTTGGCCAAGGCTGTTGCAACTGAAGCTGACTCTACATTTTTTAGGTAATATATTGAGTGGCTCATATTTGACCCATTTATCTGCCCGTAAGAAAACACTCGCTAATCATCTTCCAAGTCTGAAGCTGTAAAGAAAATTCACCTTTGACATGTACTGTTGTTTTGTTATCTAGCTTTTCCTCAGTGATGCAACTGCCACCTTCCTTTTATTGGGAGAAAGGGATAGGTGGCAGTATTCACATATTGTGGTTGTGGCTTCTATCTGCTGCTAAAACAGTTAAACTCTTTGAGCTGATAATCTTTTGCCTTTCTGACTTCACTGCCTTTTCCTCACCTCTTCCATGTTTCTGTTCTATTAAGGTGAATTTACAGCTGCAGTGCTTGACTACTTATGTGGGAATTGTGTTATGATATCTATAACGTAATACTGGTGACGCAGCCTCTGCAGAGCCCCATAATGTTCTTCTGTTTTTATATCATGAATTCTAGGGATTGTATCAGTCAGAGGAAGAACTATATATTTTTTTTATTTTCTTTAACCCAGGTTGTCATACATGTTGAGTTTATATTAGTTAGGTTAGCGTTCTTGGAATCTAAGTTGCTTATATGTTTATGGTTTCTTTTTGGTCATGAATCCCAGTTCTAATTGAATTTAAGTAGTGTAGGAGTTCAGAAATACCAATCTAATGTCCGTATTCTTCTGGCCTTTTGATTTATGAAAATACCAATCTAGTGGGACACCAATGAACTCCTGTTCCCTCTTTTTTGGTCTTTTTCTTTTCTTCTTTTCAATTGCTGTAGTTGTTATGGATTTCTGTTGATGGCGCAGTTAATCAAGTACCTTTTATCTTATTTCATCTCTTTTGAGAACTAATTAATCACTTCTGACATCTAACTAAATCCTGTTTCTTATACTTCCAAACTCTAAATCTTACATATTTTGACACTGAATCCCACTACTAAGGCTTTCAGATAAATCAAGTAAGTTTGCTGCTTCTGTAAGCTTTGATTACCGGATTAATCAGTTTCAGTCACTCTTCTACCTATGAACTGACTACATCAATTTTTCCTTTTCTTTCATCAACTTCAATTTGCTTTTTCCTACTGTAGAAACCCATAAAGATATGAAAAATGTTTCTTTGAAGTTGTGAACTGAGGCTTTTAGTTACGAAGTTTGTTGATATTCTCCGTCTATGTTTGTACATTATGTTTCTGCTTATTTCTCTTTCAGTGTTCTAATCTTTTCCCTCTTTTTCTGCTAGTGTTTCTTCCTCAGACCTTGTATCAAAGTGGATGGGGGAAAGTGAAAAGCTGGTCTCGAACCTTTTCGAGATGGCGCGTGATAGTGCTCCTTCCATCATATTCATTGATGAAATAGATTCCTTGTGCGGCCAGCGTGGAGAGGGTAATGAGAGTGAAGCTTCAAGACGTATCAAAACTGAACTTCTTGTGCAGATGCAGGTATTTTTTAGTGTATTTAAATGCTGGAACAAATTCCTCAAACATCTTTGCCCCAAAGCTTTTCTAGATATTATTTTTTTATGATACACGTTCTTATAATTTCTGACCAGTTTTCAATTTTATCTTGGGACTTATGTTTATTCTATGGTTTTTATTTTGAGTTTCCGTGAAGAAGAGTTTGAACTTCATAAATATGCAATACCTGTTCAAAATTTGAACACCTCTCTTCTCATTTATGGAAGACATGCATGATAAGCAAAGTACCTTGGGAAGTTATGATAGAACAAATTTTCTCAATTAATCTCGTGCATTTAGAAAAACTTTTAAGTGTGTATTGTTTTGAGTTTATTCAATAAATATTTATGGAAGGTAAATTTTTTTTTTTGTAGTGTTCTGCAGCATGCAAGCATCTTTTATCCTAATTTTGTGAAATTTTAATGTTACCGTATTTGGATCTGACAACACTTAGTCATACCTTAATTATGTTTTGCTAGATTGTGACACTTTTGTGTGTGTGTGTGTGTGATACCCTCACTTTCAATGTTAATGAATGATTTTTTTTACTTTGTGCTTTTGATGTTTTAGGGTGTTGGACATAATGATCAGAAAGTCCTAGTTCTTGCGGCAACAAATACTCCCTACGCTCTTGATCAGGTAGGATAATATTAGAATATAATTTCCATATATTTACCTTGAATCAGCAGAGGTGGATATCAATCTTTTACTAATAAATTATTCTTATAGGCCATCCGCCGGCGTTTTGATAAGCGGATTTACATTCCTCTCCCAGACGTGAAGGCTCGGCAACATATGTTCAAAGTACTTTTCTCTGATGTGTCTCTTCTGAACATTGAAAAGAAAAAACAAGAGAAATGCTTGGCTGTTTTGTCTTCTTTTTCACAATTGTTATTCAACTACTGCTATTTTTGACATGGCTACTTTGTTTTGGTAAAACTACAACAGGTGCACTTGGGTGATACTCCTCACAACTTGACTGAAAGTGATTTTGAAAACTTAGCTCGCCGGACAGAGGGGTTTTCAGGGTCAGACATATCTGTTTGTGTAAGTGCATCACCTATATGAGACACTTGATCTTATGTTACCGGTCTTGGGTATCTGATATGGGTATATTTAATTTGCCCAAGTTTTCCATGTAAATAGGATCCTCAAAGGATCATCTCCCTATATCAATATACAAATATGCGTGAAAAATGAGTGTTGGACATGGTACTACAAGAAGATGAATATTAGGATTAATTTCGTGCTTGATCAGTATATCTTTCTTTTTCTCTTTCTCTGAATGATCTTTTAATGGATGGCCAATGTAGAGATGTTCACTTGTGCGTGTTTTAACCTTTATTTTATCTTGGCAGGTTAAGGATGTTCTTTTTGAACCTGTTCGTAAAACCCAAGATGCCATGTTTTTCTTCAAGACACCTAATAATATGTGGATGCCATGTGGACCAAAGCAACCAGGTGCTGTCCAAATTACTATGCAGGAATTGGCAGCCAAAGGACTTGCAGCACAGGTATCAAGTTGCTTTTTTAAGCTCTTACCTTTGTCTACCTGTTCCTATGTACTCTTTGATTTTCTATATTTTCTGATAGTTTTTGCTGTGCATTTATCGTGCCTTTCGGAAAATGTGTGGAGTCTAAGATTGGATTATCCAGAACGCATGCTGGAACATTATTACCATGTGCAATAAATAAATCTATTGGAATATCCTTACCATTGTAACTTAAATTGCTATTTCATTGATTAATGCCCATGCAGATCTTTCCACCTCCTATTTCAAGATCAGATTTCGATAAGGTGCTTGCAAGACAGAGGCCAACAGTGAGCAAAGCTGATCTTGAGGTCCATGAAAGATTTACAAAGGAGTTTGGAGAGGAAGGTTGATGGATTGGATGAAATTGTCACGTATATCTACTCTTGTTGTGAGGTGCTATCACTGTGATTTGTATTTTATTCATAACCAGCTTGTCATCCAATGAAATGCGGGTTTAGCTTAATCAAATGGGGAAGGTGGCTTGACTTCCCATTTCCTATATTCAGAATGGAATTGCATTTTTTTTCCTCCTTTTACAGTGTAAAGAAGACCACCGAGTAATGTGGCATATAATGTTTGAATATGAATTGTGCCCTTACTATGCCTAAATTTGTTGACCATTTTCTTTTATGTTTTCTTATTTCAATCTCCCTCCCTTGGGTATATATATATGCCGCAGTACAATAATTAAAAGAAGGTTCAAAAGAATGAGGAAGACATCTTTCAGATGGCTTGAAAAGGGGAAGTATACATTTGGTTGGATTAAAAAATTCTTCTGTATCAAATAAAAAGGTATCTAATGTACTTGAATTAAACCTAGCTTTTTCATGATATTATTGGTTACCAATTTCTATTAAATGTACTTGTTTCTTTTCCTTCAATGCGATGTAGATTTGATATTGACATGATTGTGTTTAAAATAACATCTTTTCATATAAATTTCAGTATGTCAATAATTCATGGTGTATAGATTTTGATATATTTAAGTAGGTTGGACAAAATTTGTCTGATATTTATGTTTGTGTCCAAAATCATTAGCTGTAAATGGACCTTCAAATTGACTGGACACGGTTTTGAGCTTTATTTAAACCCCATCGGTTTCTCTACGAGGAAACTACCATCATTTAAGTAAATCAGAATATAAACTTGTATGCAAGCAAGTTGAACTTCAGAGAGTTGAGAAACTACCATGTGGGAGTTGTTTGTGTGTCACTTCTGCTGGACTTAGATGCCTCAATGAACGTTTATATTCTTGTTCTTTCAACATTATCCAATTGGATAATTCCAATAATCAGACTTTGTTTTCTAATGGGAATTCTTGATATGTAAGATCCTGCATGAAATAATACAAGAAAAGCCGGCTAATCATTATAATAAATACACATTCTGGTCTTCATATACACTGAACTATTCAACCATAGTCAAATCAAGCTGGCATTAAACCTTTTTTTCTAGTTTCTTTTCTTCTGCTATAAGAAGAGCATTTTACTGGTCATGGTTAATCACCATTTCCAGCTTTGAGCTAATATTCTCTTGCTTTTTAATCACTTGAACTCTGGTTCATCACCATGAGACTTGCTCACGTTTTAACTCTTTTATTGTTCATTAGATTAACTCTGGTTCATGGAGCCAGTAGCAACGCCAAGGTAAGGAGAAAAATCTAATGGGAACGTAGATGATTTGGATTAGGTGCCTAATCTGACATTGTTCCATTGCATTTTTTGTTTGATTTGCAGCATTATATTGTATACATGGGGGAACATTCTCATCCCAACTCAGAATCTGTTATCAGAGCCAATCATGAAATGCTTGCTTCAGTTACTGGAAGGCATGCACTAAGCTATTACTTATTGTTTCTGAAATTATTGGTTTGTTTAGCTTGTTAGTTCTCAGTAATGAAGATGCAAACCATTTAATTTATTCATAGATACTGTGACAAATCATTTCAATGAAGTTTTGGTATGTAATTTTCAGTTTGGAAGTAGCAAAGGAAGCTGCACTTCACCATTACAGTAAAAGCTTTAGAGGCTTCTCAGCCATGCTCACACCAGAACAAGCTAAAAGAGTTGCAGGTGTTGTTTTGCAAAACTGTAATATGCTCATTTTGATAAATCAAATAACACTAAAGTGTGAAACAAAAAGCTGAAAAATTATAGTTATTGACCATGTTTACATATATAAGAAAAAAGTTTTACCATGCAGTCCATAGCTGTAATAAATTCTCACCAATTGCACTTGCGTTGCAGAGAGGGATGGGGTTGTTTCAGTGTTCGAAAGCAGGACAAGTAAGATCCATACAACACGTACATGGAATTTTCTAGGAGTAGATTCCATTCAACAATATAAGCGGCTTCAAATGGACTCATCCTCCAATGTTATTGTTGGTGTCATGGATAGTGGTAATGATTTGCATGCCTGCATCTGCTTGCTTTGTTGATTCTTGAAAATTCCATTCATAGCTCCTACTCATTAAACTTCATTCTTCAGGAATTTGGCCTGAATCAGAGAGCTTTAGTGATCAAGGATTCGGTCCTGTGCCTGACAAGTTCAAGGGAGAATGTGTAACTGGAGAACAGTTTGCATTGTCTAACTGCAATAGGTAATGATGATTCACATCAACGAAGCTTAATGTATTATACGAAAGAAAACAGTATGGAATAATTGTGATTCCAATGATACATGGCCTTGAATTTTTTAGGAAAATTATAGGTGCAAGGTACTATTTCAAAGGGTTTGAAGCAGAATCTGGGTCTCTTGAGTCTCAAGGAGGCACTTTCTTCCGGTCAGCTCGAGACAGTGATGGTCATGGAACCCACACTGCATCAACCATTGCTGGATCAGTAGTAGAAAATGTCAGCTTATTTGGCATGGCCGGGGGCACTGCAAGAGGTGGTGCTCCCAGTGCGAGGCTTGCAATTTATAAAGTTTGTTGGTTTGGCTTCTGTAGTGATGCTGATATTCTCTTGGCAATGGACGATGCTATTAGTGATGGTGTCGATATCCTCTCTCTTTCCCTTGGCCCTGATCCACCGCAACCTATATACTTTGAAGATGCGATCTCCATTGGATCTTTCCATGCTTTCCAAAAAGGAATTCTAGTGTCCTGCTCAGCTGGAAACTCAGTTTTTCCAGGCACAGCAAGTAATGTTGCTCCTTGGATCCTCACAGTTGCTGCAAGTTCTGTGGACAGGATCTTCAACTCTAACATATATCTTGGCAATTCAAGAATTTTGAAGGTAATATCCTGTAAATATTTTTGCACTCAGGACCCTCTCCCAACAAGAAAAGAACACAAACTGAAGTAAAAAAGAATCTGGAACCTGCATGTAAGGTTGATATTTTACCAGGATATTTTTATGCTCTCAGGGTTTCTCTTTAAACCCTCTGAAAATGGAAACCTCATATGGTTTGATAGCTGGTAGTGAAGCAGCTGCCAAAGGAGTTTCACCAGCCAATGCTAGGTATGCCTAAAACATTAACTCTGCAGCATTACATAAATGAAACATGTTATTGATCATCATATGCCTCATAATTGCATTTCAATGTCGATTAATGTATATAATCACACAAATTATACCAAATATTCATTCCCTCTGGGTTCATTTCTATATTTTCCCCATAAGGAATTTTATAAGAATGCATGCCATGTGATTGCTTCATAACCAAGATACCTGAAAGCAACCCTCTGGTTATTAACTCAGAAACGGTAGGTAGACATAGGTTAGAAGACCGACATTCTACATCCTGGTACTACGAAGCAAATGGTCTAGAGATTAAAGCTTGGAACAAGGCCTAGGATTAAGCATAATGACAAATGGCTTCTCAAGACTCACCTGATGCATTTTCTATTATGTTCTAGCTTTTGCAAGAACAATACTCTAGATGCTACTTTCATCAAGGGGAAGATTGTGGTGTGCACAATTGAAACATTAACTGATAACGGAAGTGAGAAAAGCATATTTATCCAACAAGGTGGCGGAGTTGGTATGATATATATTGATCCATTGGCGAAAGATGTTGGTTTCCAGTTTGTGCTCCCAGGTACTCTAATTGGTCAAGAAGAAGCAGTACTGCTACAAAAATATATGGAAACTGAAAAGTGAGTACTTTGAGAACTAAACACACACTGCATTACTATTTCAGAATTGAACGGTACTAACTACTTACATTGTTACAGGAATCCAGTAGCCAAAATATACCCGACAATAACGGTTCTAAACACTAAACCTGCACCAGCAGTGGCTGGATTTTCTTCCATGGGACCAAACATTATAACTCCAGAGATCATTAAAGTAACTTCTACAACATTCTCAATACTTTTCTGCTCATGCCTTAATATGACATTATCCCTGCTATTTCAAACAAGTTTAATGAGGAAACTATAATCCATAAGATTGAACTACATGGTGCAAATTTCTTGCAGCCGGATATTACAGGACCTGGACTGAACATTCTGGCAGCATGGTCTCCAGTAGCAATTGAAGCCACTGCTGAACGTTCTGTCAATTATAACATTATCTCTGGAACCTCAATGTCTTGTCCTCATATATCTGCGGTTGCTGCAATGATCAAATCTATCAAACCTTCATGGAGTCCAGCAGCTATAAAGTCTGCAATAATGACAACAGGTTAACAATTTTATTCAATGAATAGTATCAATATACTTGGTTGATGCTTCAAATATACCCTTTTTTGTTGGTCTTGTTTTACATCTAAAACTTCATTTGTTGCTGCTACAGCTACTGTCCTTGATAACACCAAACACCTGATTGGAAGACAACCTTTTGGCAATGAGACTACGCCTTTTGACTATGGATCTGGACACATAAACCCAACAGCAGCACTTGAACCTGGTCTTATTTATGACCTTGATTCAACTGACATCATCAATTTTCTTTGCAGTATAGGTCCAAGCCCAGCACAACTGAAAAACCTCACTGGCCAACTAACTTACTACCAAAATCCTCCTATACCATCCTATAATTTAAACTATCCTTCAATTGGTGTGTCCAACATGAATGGAAGTTTATCTGTTTATCGAACAGTTAAATATTATGGAAAAGACCCGACGGTTTATTATGCATATGTAAACCATCCAGTTGGTGTTAAAGTTAAGGTTACACCTTCAAAACTTTGCTTTTCAAAGACTGGAGAGAAGATGAGCTTCAGGGTTGATTTCATCCCCTACATGAACAGTAGTGGAAGCTTTGTCTTTGGGGCTTTGACATGGAGCAATGGCATTCACAAAGTTAGAAGTCCTATTGGTCTCAACGTGCTCTCTGTTTAGGGATAAACTATTTACTGCATCTTTGAATTTGAGTTCATGTAAGTTCAATTTTCTCATGGACTATCCTGTTCAAAGCCTTTATGTGTAGCCAACGATTACCAATTACTATCTTAGTATCAATGCCTTTGATCAGTTTCAAGTTTCTATCTGGGAAATTGCTTGGTATTTAAGTTTACCACCATCATCCTTAAGAAATTGCTTGGAAGGTGCATTATCCTATTGCTTCATTTGGATTCGGATTGATCTTCTTATTTCCGGTTTTATAACAGCATATATTTATAACAATTATTAGACAAGTTTACCTTAACCAGAGGTCGAGAGTTCGATCTTGCTTTGGGCATATAACAGCTTTAAAATTTGTGACCAATATTCACCTCTTAATGGCCCTGCAGAATGGCGAAGAAATAGTTCCTAAACTCGCTCCGATAGATACTTTGAGAAATATAAAAAAATAGTAAATCAAATTACAATATAAGAAAAATATCAACAAAGATTAATCTATAAAAAAAATAGCATACAAAAATAACATATAAATGAATTGATATTGGAATCTTGTTGAAGCCCAATTTTAACCGGGCTCAAGTTTTGGATAAAACTTTTGATTTTAAATTAGGTTTAAATTGATTTTAAATTTATTTTTAAAACTTAATATTAAATTAAAAAGCTCAAAATTTATAATCCCAAACCGGACCCAATTATAAACAGCCCAATAACCCAAATATACCCCAAACCTAATTGAGCCAATTGATCCAAACAACCTAAAATAGTCAAATCTGCTACCACTTGCGATCAGCCACCTCTACCACCAGCCATTGGAAGGATGCCACGTCATCACCAGCAGCACCAGCAACACCAGCCACCGCTGCAAGCCGACCTTCAAAAAAAAGAGAAGACAATCATTTAATTAGAAGAAAACAAAATAAGATGATTGAAAATATGGCTATAAAGCCAGAATTGAAATTAATTGTAAAGGGTTACTAATTTCTGATTTTTTATGAACATTACAAATTAATACCAACAAATAGACTTTCGAAACATTGGCAAATCAAAGCAGGATCAATTAATAGCAAACAGAAGCACCAGACATTACCAGAACACAAAGCATTGAACACTTGCAAGGTACACTAAATACATGAGTTGATTATTTGTTTGTTTTTTTATTATTATTCAAACTTCAAAACGTTTTCATTATAAATATTATATATTAGTATACCTATTAAACATATCACTACTGTCATTTATTGTTCTTAATTATTTCAAAATGTTATAACATATATATATATATATATTAAATTATTACTTGTTATATTAATTTCATTTATCTTTTTCCTCAAATACACATTAAATACATATTAAATATATTAAATAATTTTAATAATAATAATAAATATAATATTAATAACATTAATAATAATAAATAACTAAAGAATACGAAAAGGTTAGAAAGCATATCCTTAGGATGGTGTCGCCGTCGGAGTCAAACCGTGGTCATCTCCGAACGTGGCCTTGGTTTCATTGTGGACTGAATCTGTAAAGGAAATAATAAACGAATTAAAACTAAAAAGAAAATGACTTATTTCGAATAAAAAAAGAAATAATAAAAATAGGAACAGATCTGAGGAAAAGATGGGGGTTTCAAAGGAAAAATCAATTTTTTTTTTAAGAAATGAAGCCAGAAGAGTTTTTTAAAAGAAAAAGTGTCAAAATTTTTAAAGAAAAGGAAAGGAGAAGAAGAGGGAAGAAACCTTACCTCCGAACACCGCGGATAGAGGTGCGTGATGATCGGACGCGACGCGCGTGTGACGGATGTTCGACAGAGTGGCGGTCATACATGGGGAGGCCATGAGAGAAAAAAGGTTTCGATTTGGTTTTTTTTTTTTATAAATGAAAGAGAAATGAAGATTTGAAACAAAATTTGGGTTTAAATACCCTAACCAAAACGGCAAAGTTTTGGTGTGGGCTTTCAGAATGAAAACGACACCGTTTGGTTCATAACCCATGACTCGATCCGACCCACCTCAGGATCCGCTTGTTTTCAGAAATTGGTCTATTTATGCATTTGGTCCTTCTGCTTTTTTCTAAATTTCTAATCAAGTTCATTTTATACTTCTAGTTATTTTTAATTGGCCCACTAATTTTTATTGCTTTTCAATTTAATCCTTCGACCTTTTTCAAAGTCCATGAGGCTGCCACGTGTCAATTTTTGGTTTATTTCTACAAATGGTCCTTTTTATTTTTAATTTGTTTTAATTTCATCCTTAAACCAAGTTCTGTTTAATTACAAAATTGGCCCAAAAATTTTACATGGTTTTCAAATCAATCCTTTGACTTTTGAATGCATGAGAAGCTACCACGTGTCATCCTTTATTGGTTTTATTGCCCAAAAGGTCCTTAAACTGTCCAAAAATCAAATTCTCACTCTTGAATTTTCCATAAATTGCATTTTGACCCCTAAACTTCACAAAAATTACATTTTGCCCTTGAACTTTCAAAAATTCCATTTTTGATCTTAATTTTCCAAAAATAACATTTTTACCCCTGAACTTTCCAAAATTCCATTTTAACCTTGATTTTTCCAAAAAATTACATTTTACCCCCAAACTTTCCAAAATTCCATTTTTACCCTAATTTTCTAAAAATCACATTTTTACCCCTAAACTTTCCAAAATTCCATTTTTGACCTTGAATTTTTTAAAAATTACATTTTATCCCCAAACCTTCCAAAAATTACTATTTTACCCCCGAATGTCTAAAAATACCATTTTGTGACCCCAAACCTTCCAAAAATTACCATTCTACTCCCGGATGTCTAAAAATTATATTTTTAACCTGGAAACTTCCAAAAATTACCATTTTTTTCCCGAAGCATTCAAAATTATCGTTTTACCCTCGAGCATCCAAAAATCACATTTTTTTGACTCTATTTATTTTGCTTTTCTTTCTCTTTAATGTTTATATTTAGTTTTTGATTATATGCTTTCGTATTTCGTATTTTTTATTCTTTTATATCATTTTTCTACCTACTCATTTTCGTTTCGTGTTATTTAATCTCCATTATTAATTGTTCATTCATATCAAAAATTTCACATTTGTTTTCAAAATTATTTTAAAACTAAGGCAATGTCCTTTGCGTGTGGAAACTTCGAGAAATCATGTCCTAACGTGTCGGGTGTGATTTTCGTATAACTCACACGAATCGAATACTCTTTTCCAAGTTTTTAAATCCCTTTTAACTTTGAGATTCCGAGAACGTCGTCCCTAATGTGTTGGTCACAACGTCAATTCTTCACGAGAATCGAAGTAAATAAGCATTCTATCTTCAAATCTTTTAAGTCATGTGTCTGAGGACCGTATTTTAAACTCAATACGAAATTTAAAGTTTTCAAATACATAAATATGAATAATTTTAAAGCAAAGCGAGGTAATATCTTTTCGTGTGAAAACCTCGAAAAACCATGCCCGAACGTGCTGGGTGTGATTTTCGTATAATTCACGCAATTGAATATCCTCTTTAAAATCTTTCAAAACGTCCTTCAATTTTGAAAATCTGAGAACGTAGTGCCCTAACGTGTTGGACACAACTTCCAGTTCTCATAGAAATTCGAAACACGGGGGCGAATTTCCTCCAAAAGGGTTTTCTTTGAAATCTTGCAAAGTTTTCTAAAGATAAAGATCGTATTTTAAATTTTTTACTCGAGTTTTCAAAGTTTTAACAAACCAAGACCCGAAAGTAATCAATGTGGTACCAATTTTGGGCGTATGAGGGTGCTAATCCTTCCTCATGTTTAACCGACTCCCGAACTTGTTTTCTGGATTCCGAAGACCAAAATATTTTTCAAAACGGATTTTAAACGTTTTGTGATGATCCAATCATACCAAATAAAAGATTGGTGGCGACTCTCATTTTCCAATTTTAAAATAATTTTCGAAACACGTTTTTAAAAAATAATTTCGACAAGTCTAAGTAGTATGTAATCTTTAGAGATATCTATTTATATTATGTTCAATAAATATAACAATAAATATAATTAAGAAGGATAAATTATCAACTTTTGAAATAATTATAAAAAAAATATTATGTAAACATTAAATGATTTTTAATGTTGCGAAACATTTGTTTTAGGAATAAAATATGTAACTAAAATGTTTAATATATTCCTATATTAGTTTTTTCTTTCGTGTTTTGTAAAATTTTTATTTCTACTTAGAGTAGAATATTGTTTTTTATTAGGTAAATATTATTTGTGTTTTACTAATTCAATCGAGATTTTTTTTTATTTTTCTGTATAAATAAATTACATTGATATAGCTATTAACACAAATTATATACAAGTGTCAAATATTGTTATTCTGCCAAAAATTAGTAAGAATTTATTTTTCTTAGAATAAATTTTATTTTCTAGTAATTACAATTTTATCGATTTCTATTAAGAGAGAATTACTTTCCTATTGAAAGTAATAAATCGTTTTTAGTTTTGTGCTCGGTTCGTGATTGTTCGAACTCAAACTCGAAGTAATTTGTAATATGAAACTAAAGGAAAAGATCATTCAATTGAAAGTCGGGAATGTCTAGCATCCGTCTCACAAAAAGTACAAATATATTTTAGGAAAAATTTATTACTACAAATATCACAACCTAATATGTTCCACACTCAACACTTGCCGCTGAATATTCTCCTTAAAAAAATCCCTAACTTCGATTATACTTGACCATGCCCAAGAGGCCCTTCCCCCTTTTTAGCCTCAAAGAAAGAACAATTAGGAAAATAAATCCCTTTTAAAACTTTCACCCAAAAAGCATTTTCATTATTAAGAACCCTCCAACTTTGCTTAGCCAACGAAGCCTTATTAAAAATGTGAAAATCCTTAAAACTCATACCACGCTCTTCTTTCCTTCTTGTCAAATTAAACCAACTCATCAAATAGAATTTTCTAGTCTTCTCTCCTTGCTCCCACCAGAAATTTGCTAAAGCTGAATTAATCTAATCACATACTTTCTTTGTAATACCAAAAACACTGCATAGAATACACAAGTATATCAATTGCAACAACCTTAATAAGAACCTCTCTAATTAACTAAAGGATAGCTAACACCATGAACGCTCGGGTGTAGGAACACTCGGGTGCTATAGCCAATAGCCCCTTCACTCGACTTCCACTACTCTTGCTTACATAGAAACATCTTCTCTTCTCTTCTATTTTTTTAACCCCTCCATTTGGTCGAAAACTATAGCATGATTGATTGAGTTCGATATTCTACTTAAAATATCATAAGTGATCAAATGAACCCACCTAAAGGAGTGTTATTCTCCTTACGTGCACTCTTGGTAGCTGATTACACCTTAATGAGCAATGCTCGTAATGAAAGCTATTAGAGACTGGGTGACAAGACGACATTGGTTGGAATATAATTGTAAGGCCTACAACGGTTGAGGTAGACAGTTGAATGAATGGTAATTGTATATCAGTTGAAACTACTTGTTTATAGTCCATGTTCTGCTATTGGAAACCACCAGCAAGACACAAGCCATACTCGATTGACGCCAGCTCCATACAGTAAACCATATGGGAAGGGAATCGATTTAACCTTTAAAGCTCGAAATTGCTAAGTGTTTGCGGCCATTATGGAAATCAAGTCCCTTGCTCGTTGAGGAATCACATTAACCAATGCTCTTCCACAGGCGGCATCTATCATTTTCATATCTATAGGTTTCAAGCCTTCATAGAAGTATTGGAGAAGAGACTGTTCAATTATCTCATGTTGTGGACAACTTACACTTAACTTTTTAAATCGTTCCCAATAGTCGTAAAGAGACTCCACATCCTTTTGCCTAATCCCCACAATTTCTCTTCTTAACTTAGCGGCACGTGAGGTTGGAAAAAACCTGTTAAGAAACAAACGAGATAGATTAGCCCAAGTTGTAATAGACCCAGGAGGTAGATAAAATAACTATTCCTTAGTGGAGTCTACTAAAGAAAAAGAGAAAGAGCGTAATTTAATTTGATCCTCAATTACCCCCTGAGGTTTCATACTCAAACAAACCATATGGAATTCTTTCAGATGTTTATGTGGGTTCTCATTTTGCAACCCACAAAAAATTGGAAATAACTGGATTAAACCTGATTTAAGCTAAAAGTTAGCATCCACAGTAGGATACGCAATGCACAACGGTGGTTGATTATCAACGGCCTCGGTTAATTGTCGAATTGTTTGATTCATAGGTGGTGGTGGCGGATCTCGATTTTCATCAACCCTGGCGATTGGCACTTCCACCGGTAGATCAACTCCTTGGTTTTTCAATGTTGGATTAGGGTTTTCATTTACCCTAGATTCTCCTTCGTTGCCTTCTTATACTTCTGAAGGTGGGCTATGCTTAGTTCCTACAACTTCTGACTGCCTCTTTCATAACCTTGTTTCCTTGCGATTAGCTTTTGCAGTCTTTTCAATCTCGGGATCATACGAGTATGCAATATTTTCTAGAGCGGATCTAGTCATAAGTAGAAAAAAAACAAGATTAGTACATTACAAGTCCCGGCAATGGCGCCAAAATTTGATGTGTCGTTGGGAACATCAAATATAACATTTTCCAAAAATAAATAAAAATAACAGTAAAGGGAAGTAAGGTCTGATCCTCAAAGACTGGAGTGTAAAGAATATTATCTGTTGAAATCGTGAGCGAAATCGTGCCCAAGAAAAGCAACGTGATCTAGGGAAAAATTAAAAGAAAACAAAATTAAAAGAAGTAGAAAATAGAGGTGTCGAAATAAAAATAAATTGCATAAAATAAACAAAGTCGAAGGAAGAAAGGTTTTATCGATATTTAGAGATCTAGCCTCCGATTATCTTTGATTCTTCCTCGGTTCAATCATAGACTTTGGATGGTTCTTCTCGTGCTCGAATAAGCCAGTTATAGTGGAAGAGGATGCTTACGACTACCAGCTCTGGATATAGTTTTTAGAGGAACCTGACTCTAGCCAACCGTTGCTCAAATGGGATCGTCTTACACTAGATCACCTTTTCTCAACGACGAATGTCACGTCATTTTGTCTCTTTAGCTCAACAACCTCCGACGTAGTAAGTTAGTGAACCGACTGTGCAACCTTCTCAAAAGGCACAAAACAGTCGTCTTTGCACAAGATGGAAAGATTACTTTTGTAGGCATTTTGGACAAAAGCGTCAATCTCGTAATACAGAGAATTGATGAATACTTGAGTGAGAAGAATTAAGCACGGATTCTAAACCTCATGAACTTTGGAGGAATATTTGATAACCTTCGACTAGAAGGGTTTTTAGTTGCTCATGTTTTTAAGGAAGAACACAAAATAATAAAAATTGAGCTTTTTATTGAACTAAAGTTTTTAGGAAATGGAAGATTTTTTCAATGAATGGGAAGTAAATAATTCAATCACTCCACCCCCTATTTATAGTATATAATATTCCTAGTTGAATCCAATCTAAATTCTAAAAGATAAATAGAATTATATCTAAACATTTAATTCCCCTAATTTGATCCAATTTAAACTCTAAAAGATAAATACAAAAAGATAAAGATAAATTAAATACAAATTTAAATATAAATAATATCCTAAAGATTAATCCTAATAAAAATAATTTTTAAAATAAAATAAAATTAAATCAAGTCTTTTTGTCCTATAAAAATTCTCTTCAAGTTTTTCACCTTTTCACAACTTCTCTTTATCTTCCAAAATCATGCTTTTTATCCCAATTTGTCCTTTGTCTTTAATTTAGTCCCTACAAAATAAAAGGATCACAAATAGCCCAAATTAATAAGATCACACTCATAAAATATATATAATTAATATCTAAAAATATGTCATATTTAAGTATTATCACCATATACGAGTGGTGAGGCAGAGGGAGAAGGGGCCCTCGCCCCAATGGGCTACCTTACTTACTATCTATTTATATTTTAGAAGACTTTAATTTTCATTCCATAGCCCCTTTCCTATAAGAGAACGAGGTTTCTTCACTCCTATGATAGTAGGCCCTTCTTCAAGAGTGTCCTTTCCCTAACCTCCGACCATCTCAGAAAAGAAGAATAAGCTCAGACAAATTACAGTCTAGCCTGACCCCTCCTTAGCGACTTTGATCAGAAAAGGGAATAAGGCAATAAATAGAGCTTTGGCTCAGAATTAGACCTTTTGTAGACGGAACTTCAGACTTCTGGATAGGCCTGAGAAAGCTTAGACCAAAGGTGCTTAATAGCCTAGCCAGACTCGTCGAGTAGGGAATCTTATCCTCAGCGAAGCAAGTAAGCAAGCCTAAATCCATGCAAGAAAGCCCTTGAATCTATCAAAATTCAAAGCCCATCAAAGACTCTTCTACATGAAAGGATCTAAGTCCATCAAAATGATATTAAGCAAAATCCTATTCTAGAAAGAATGGCAAAGTAAGGGATTTAAGTCTACTAAGAGATTTCATATCTCTCGCACGTGTGATTCATCCTAACAACTATCTATTTGTTCACATAGGCAGTGTGATTGGGGGGTATATTTGTTGCTTCCTATGGTAGTTAGTTCACCACACAAGCGTGTTAGTACTAAAGTGCAAAAAACTATTAAGTCATCCAATTCATGTTGGATTGTGATATTACTCTACCACTCTATAAATAGAGGCTTGATAAGTGTCTTCACTTCAACAAATTCAAATCAAAGAAATTGAGTACTATTATGGATGCTACAAACAAGCTTTCTGCAATTGCTACAGAAATGGGGCAACTACAAAATGAAATTTAAGAGCACCGTAAATTGCTAAACTTCCTTTTGAGAAGTGTTAGAACAATAGCTCTTTGGTTGTGGACAACTTATAAATCCCTACTTACGGGCTCATCTTATTGATTTGCTTCGTAAGTCAAAGGCTCACTAGAGATCTTCTTTCGATTCTTCCTTCTCTTTCCCCCGACCTTGACCACTGTTATTTCAAGATCATATCTAGTATTCAGATTTTGCCTCAATTTGGTATCACTCTTACGGCCCGCATTGAAATAGTGCTTTACTCTTAGATGTCCAGTCAACTGCTATGCCTCAAAGCATTTCAAAGAGGACCAACTAGCTCTAGGTTCGAGTGGCATTTCACCCCTAACCACGAATATATTGTTCTAACACTTCTTAAAAGGAAGTTTAGCAATATACGGTGCTTTGGAATTTCATTTTGCAGTTGCCCCATTTCGGCAACAATTGTAGAAAGAATGTTTGCAGCATCCATAGTAGTACTCAATTTCTTTGATTTGAATTTAATAAAGTGAAGACACTTATCGATCCTCCATTTATAGAGTGGTAGAGTAATCTAGCAATGTGGCATGAATTGGATAATTTAATAGTTTTCTATTGTTTAGTACTAACATGTCTGTGTGGTCAACTACTTTGGGAAGCAACAAATATGCCCCCAATCACATTGCTTATGTGACCAAATTAAAAAAACATTGCATAACCAACTTAATGAAGTAGAAAAACCAAATAGATAGTTGTTTGGATGAATCACACGTGGGAAATATATGAAATCCCTTAGCAGACTTAAATCCCTTACTTTGTCATTCTTTCCAAAATAGGATTTTGCTTAATATCATTTGAATGGACTCAGATCCTTTCATGTAAGAGAGTCTTTGATGGGTTTTGAATTTGATAGATTCAACGGGCTTTTTTGCACGGATTTCAATGAACGAAAGGACTATTTACTCCTGCACTACAAGAAAACATGTTTTTAGCAGCGTTTTTTTGGGCCTATAGTGGCGCTAATAATTTTGCGGTGCTTCTCAAACACCGCTAAAGATAACACCGATAAAAGTCGCAACGTTTTTTCAAAAAAACGCCGCTAAAGAACATTGTCTTTAACGGCGCTTTTCCCACAAACGCTGCTAAAGAACATGGTCTTTAGTGGCGCTTTTCTCACAAATGCTGCTAACGCTAAAGAACATGGTCTTTAGCGATGCTTTCCAACAAATGCCGCTAAAGAACATGGTCTTTAGCGGCGCTTTTCCACAAACGCCACTAAAGATCGTGGTCTTTAGCGGCGCTTTTTCCTTAAACGCCGCGAAAGAAAATGTCTTTAACAACACTTTTCCCTCAAACACCGCTAAAGAACATGGTCTTTAGCGGCACTTTTCCTTCAAACGCCACTAAAGAACATAATCTTTAGCGGCGCTTTTACCATAAACGCTGCTAACGTTAACAGATTTTACCATAAATACCCTCCATAACGATAAATTCATTAGCAACCCTAAACAGTTACTACTATATGTAAGAAGATTTAAAAATATATGATTTGTCATTCATCTATTGGAAAGAGGATTGTTCATCCTAGGAGTCCCGGGTTCGAATGCCTATATGTACTAGGTGTGAGTGGTTTGTGAAAGAAATAAGAAAGTATGAACAGATATTACCATATTTAATTACACCAGTATAAATAAAAAAAAGATTGATTTGATGAAAGTTAATTGTTAATATTATTAGTTAATTTAATTTAAGATATATAAAATGTATATAAATTAGCGGCGTTTTCCCATAAACGCCGCTATTGCTTAACCTTTAGCAGCGTTTTTCCCATAAACATCGCTAATGCTCTTACCTTTTACGGCGTTTATGAAAAAATGCCGCTATTAATTTACTTTTTGCCGCGTTTTTTGTCCAAACGCCGCTAATAACTTTTTTTGTTGTAGTGATGACGGGAGAAAAAAAAACTAATATTATTATGAGTAGTTGGTATGTAAAATAATTAAACTCTCATTTACTTTCAAGGACAAACTCTTTAAAACTTGTAGAAAATATGAACCCTGTTGAAGCCCAATTTATCCGGGCCTAACAGAATTTAAATTTATTTTAAAATTAAATTTATTTTAAGTTTAAATTTACTTAAAATTTAAATTTATTATAAATTTGAGTTAAATTTAAATTTAAATTAATGTCCAAAAATAAATACAAGTGTCCAATTACAGAAACCCAAATTGGAGCCCAATTACAAACTCACCCAAACAAATTCATTTACACCCTAAGCCCAAATTACATTTACCCATGACCCAAGCCCTAAACTAACCAACTTACATTGTTGCTGCTATCCTCAGCCACTCAGATTGCGCCACGTCAGCCCAAGCAGCTTCTCCTTCAGCTCTAACTTGCACTGTCACCAGCTGCTCCAACCGCCAATGTCGTAGCCGAACTTACAAAAGAGAGAAGACAAGATGAACATTTATTAGAGAAAAACAAAAGATGATTATTTTAATACTGGTTATAAAAACTAGTTTCAAAATTGGTAAGGGGACTTTTGTTTTTTTTCTGAACGCTCTTGATTAATAAAAACGATTTAGACTTTCCAGTGTTCTGCAAAACTATATTCGAGCATTGGAGACACAAACAACCAAAACATTCAAGGTCTTACAATCCAGGTACTTGTTCACATAAATATTCATTGTTTGTTTATACATCTTTCTAGCTTTCAAACGTTTCATATACATTATCACAGTACTTATTTCATTCATTAATAACCATTACTGCCTTCTTTTAAAAAAAAGGAAACGTTTTCAAATAGCAGCAGTAAATAGCCATATTAAGTGTATGCTATTAAATTAATGGGTAATAAATAAGGTTCTATTAAAAATATTAATAATGATATTAGTAATAAGTAATGGTAATAAATAACCTTAATAATTATTAATGAAATAATAATAATAATAATAATAATAATAATAATTAATAATTAATAACCAAAAAAGGGAAAACGATAGGACACTCCCCTCTTTCGATCTGCCTCCGTCGATTGAGGTTGTGGATGGAGACCTCATAGCCGCCGTCGGTCTTGCGATCTCAGACGTTGCCATCGTTGGTTCGAGTACAAAACCAAGGAGTGAACAAAATCAAAACAGTTAGTTTTAAAAACAAATCAGTAAACAACCAGATTTAAAACAGAGAACAAAGGGAATAAGAATATATCACTCCCTAAAACCGGATAAAAGTTCAAAAAAAGGTTTAGATCTAAAAGATTCATGCATGAAGTTTTAAAATCAAAACAAAATAGAGAATAAACGAAAAGGAGAGGGACTTTCGGCCTACCTGGCAACGCGTACGACGGAGCGGTGACGGAATGTGTTGGGCAGTAACGAGCGATTAAGCGTGGAGTCAACGCACGGCGGACGACGGTGGCTCGAAGCCCGATTGACAACGAAGGAAAGGGGTGAGAGAGGAGAGAGATGAGAGGATTTGAGAAAAAGGGGGGGTCTTCAGAGAACAATGGAATTTTGAAAAAAAATTAAAGAAGGAAATAGATTTTACAAAGGGTTTCAGGGTTTAAATACCCTCACCAAACCGATGACATTTTGGTGAAGGTATTTCGTCTAAAACGGAGTCGTTTCTTTAAAAATACCCATATCTCGATCGAAATTCGACCAGAACCGACCTAGGATCCGCGTGTTTTTTTAATGGTATATTTATGCATTTGGTCCTTTCTTTTTTTTAGACTGTTTCAATTTCATCCTTTTCATACTTTTGATTAATTTTAATTTGACCCAATAATTTTCAATGCTTTTCAATTTAGTCCCTTGACCTTTTGAAAGCACCAAAAGCTGCCACGTGTCATATTTTAGCTTATTTATGCAGATAGTCCCTCTTATTTTTGATTTGTTTTAATTTAATCCTTAAATCAAGTTCTGTTTAATTACAAAATTGGCCCAAAATTTTTTCATGGTTTTCAAATTAGTCCTTTGACTTCAGGATGCCTGAGCGGCTGCCACGTGTCATTTGTTTTTGGTTTTATTATCCTGGAGGTCCTTAAACTATTCGAAAATCCCATTTTTGAAATTACATTTTTACCCTAAAACTTCCAAAAATTCCATTTTTAACCCCGAAACTTCCAAAAAATTATAATTTTATCCTTAAACTATTCAAAAATCCCATTTTTGACCTTGAAACTTCTAAAAATTACATTTTTACCCTCAAACTTCCAAAAATTCCATTTTTAACCCAAAAACTTCCAAAAAATTACATTTTTACCCTTAAACTGTTCGAAAATCCCATTTTTGACCTTGAAACTTCTAGAAATTACATTTTTACCCCTGAACTTCCAAAAATTCCATTTTTGACCTCGAAACTTCCAAAAAATTACATTTTTACTCCCGATCTTCAAAAAATTCCATTTTTGACCTTGAAACTTCAAAAAAAAATACCATTTTGCCCCCAAATGTCCAAAAATTCCATTTTTTAACCCCAAAACTTTCAAAAATTACCCTTTTACACCCGAATGTCCAAAAATTCCATTTTGATCCCGATTTTCCTAAAAATTAGCATTTTACCACTAGATGTCCAAAAATTTCGTTTTTCGATCTCGATTTTTTTAATTACCGTTTTACTCTCGGGTATCTAAAAATTCCATTTTTAACCCCAAACTTTCCCAAAATTACCATTTTACCCTCAAGAATCCAAAATTACCATTTTGCCCCCGGGTGTAAAAAGTCTCATTTTCAACTCCGTTTGCATCATTTTTATTCCTCATCAATATTTGCATTTAATTTTAATTATTATGCACTCGTATTTTGCATTTTTTTTATTTTTTTACCATTTATCTTCTTAATTATCTTACTTCGTGTTATTTAATATCCATTATTAACTGCTTATTCATATTAAACTTGCATGTTTGTTTTCAAAATTGTTTTCATAAGAACTTTAAAATCGAGGTAATATTCTTTTATTTCGAGTTTCGAAAATTTGCGCCTTAACTTATTAGGTGCAATTTTTCTTCAAATCGAAATAATCGAATACGCTTAATCGAGGCAATGTTTCCTTATCTTCGATTCTGAAAATTTGCGCCTTAACTTACTAGGTGCAACCTTTCTTCAAATCGAGATAATCGAATATCCTTTTCCCAAAAATTTAAAAAGTTTTATAAAGGAAAACTCGTTATTTCTGGATCTTGAAATGTTGTGTCCTAACTCACTGGACGTAACTTTCTACCTTGATTACTTTGAAATAGCGGGACTTCCAAACAAACTCGATTTCTTTTAAACTTAACTCATGCATTCAAGGATCGTATTTTAAATTTTATTCGAGCTTTCAAAATTTTACAAACAAAGACCCGAAAATAATCAACACGGTACCAATTTTGGGCGTATGAGGGTGCTAATCCTTCCTCATGCATAACCGACTCCCGAACCTGTTTTTCTGGATTTCGAAGACCTACATGTTTTCAAAACGGTTTTTTAAAAACGTTTTGTGGTGATCTAATCACACCGAATAATTGGTAGTGACTCCCATTTTCCAACATTAAAATAATTTTCGAAATTTGTCGTTTTCCAAAAAAAAAAGATTTCGACAAACCCAATTACGTCAATGTCTAGCCTCTCACTTTCCTATTGATTTGATTTGTGCATCTAATTCGTTTTTTAACATGTTTTTGAAATATATTGTCAGGTTTGAATTTATTTTAATATGGACATCAAATTTATTAGGGATGTAATGAAACTAAGTTGAAATAAAAAAGTAACAATCTCAAACTCAAACTGAATTCAAAAATAAAAATGTATTTGGTTTGAGTTCAATTGTTATTTTTTAAGTTTGAATTCAACTCACGATGTAATAAAATTATTCAAGCTCGTTTGATTAATTATGCTCGATAAATCAATTTAAGTACCTAAACTTGACCGATAAAACTTTTGTATATAAAATTTTATATAAAATAAACTTTATGTAATGAATTTTTAAGATAATATCTATACGAATAAATAAAAGCTCAATTTAAGGATATGCTTTGCTGATTTTGAGACACATAATAAGAAGGACTAAAATTAATTTGAGGGTTAATTATGGAATAGTAACATTAATTTTGTTATATGAGTACTTCTTGGAAAAAAAAAATTGTTGGGGTCAAAATGATGTGTTTGATGTATATTGGGTATTATAATATTATATAATTTTATTAATACATACTAATAATTCATTTTATGTCAATTTCGATATATTTGTGTACTTACGTTATTATATATAATATTTATTTTTAAAATTATGTATTTTATGTCAATTTCCATATATTTGTGTACTTTGATAGTTCACTTTATGTAATTTTTTTGACAAAATTGCATATACTTGAGTATTTTTTTTTTTCAAATTCCGTTCAATTATTTTTCATATAATTTTCGTGTCATGCAATTTATTTCATATTTTACATAATTTATTATAATGAATCAATTTTAACTTTAATTCCATTTATTTGAGAATTAAATGAGGTTGTGTGTTGTCTTTATATTATTTTTTGTTTTCAGTTGTTTTTTTTATTATATATTTTTCATAGTTCATGTTCAGACGTATAATTTTTCATTATGATTCAATTTAAAGGAAAAAAAAAACATATTTGTTTGCATCATTTTTTTAGTGTGTAAAGTAATATAAATTTATATAATCTTTTACATGTTAATAGTTCATTTTGCATAAATTTTAGCATATTCATATGGTTTTTATTTTATTTATTTTTGTTAAGGATAAATCCGTATAAAAACGAGATAATAATTAACGTTAATTAGGTTTTGTTCATTTTATTTATTTCTCATGGTCATATTGTTCTAGAATTGTCAGCCTAATTAACCTTTTTATTTTCTATTTTATATCATGTACAATTTTTTTTTTAATGTATTTAAGATGTTATATATTTATCTAAATTTTAACACGTTAATAATTATTTTTATGTAGATTTTAAAACATTTATGCAATCATCTTGTATTTATAGTATTTTTTTGTACCATTTGTTGTTTTAATTATTTTATATCATACAATCGTCATGTTATGTTTAAAATTATCGAAAGTTATTTTTTTTTTAAATTCATAATTTTATTTAAGTACCAAGATTGTAATTAATTATTAGTCTAAATTATCTTTAATTTATTTTATATATAATTTCACGTCTAATAATATTTCCACAATGAAACGATAACATGTATCTATCCTAAATATTTCTAAATAATAATAAAAATGTACATCATGATAATCGAATGCAAAAATGTTGAAATATAAAATATTTAAAATAATTCGAAACGAGTATTAAAATGTTTGGATTTGAATTGCTTTAAATTCAATATTAAATCAATTTTGAATTTTTCTCAAATTATCTTGTGAGTCAAATAATCTCATTTATACTTTAAACTTACCTATAACTTTATTAATCTCTGCACCTAAAATAGAACTGTTGCCCCGCACTAATGGGGTTAACAAATTTTAATTAAACACTTAGTTATTATTTTAATGATAGTCATGTTAATATAATTATAAAAGTTCAAAATTTAAGAAAACTATTGACTGCATATAAATTTTTAAAAAAATTAGAAAATTTATTAAATACGTTTATATAAAATTTTAAATATGTTTTATTAATTTTATAATTAATTTTACAATTAGTTATAATTTACTAGATTTTTTATATTATTATAATATTTATAAGTTTATATCAATTTTAATATATTTTTTAATAATTTTTTATTTTTTATTTTTATGGGAAAATATTAAATTAAACCAAAAGTTGCCACATGTCACCATTTGATTATTCCGTCAATTTATTTTATCTGTTAACGTGATCAAATATGAAAATAGTTAACTGGGGAACTTGATTAAATGAAAATTTAATATAAAATTTAATTAAATTTTTGCATTTTCGATTTTTTTGAGACATAATAAATTTTTTTATCGTTTAAGATACATTTTTTTTATGAGTAAAAAAGAAATCAACAATACATCAACTCAATAATCTAGCGAAGTCAGAATCCATGTCCTGACTAAAAGTACCAAGTAGTTCCATGGGGGGTGTCGAAACCATCCTTTTTGGAAAACGACGAGTTTCGAAAATTGTTTTAAAATCGAAAAATGATGGGAGTCGCCACCAATCCTTTGTTCGGTGTGATTGGATCACTACAAAACGTTTTAAAAACCGTTTTGAAAACATGTAGGTCTTCGAAATCCAGAATACAGGTTCGGGAGTAGGTTACGCATGAGGAAGGATTAGCACCCTCATACGCCCAAAATTGGTACCGTATTGATTATTTTCAGGTCTTAATTTGTAACATTTAAAAGCTTGAATCAAGTTTAAAATACGATCCTTGAATGCATGAGTTAAGTTTAAAAGAAATCGAATTTGTTTGGAAATCCCGCTATTTCAAAGTGATCGAGGAAGAAAGTTACGTCCAGTGAGTTAGGACATGACATTTCAAGATCTAGAAATAACGAGCTTTCCTTTGTAAAACCTTTTTTATATTTTTGCGAAAAGGATATTTGATTATCTCGATTTGAAGAAAGGTTGCACCTAGTAAGTTAAGGCACAATATTTCAGAATCGAAGATAAGGAAACATTGCCTTGATTAAGGGTATTCGATTATTTCGATTTGAAGAAAAATTGCACCTAGTGAGTTAAGGCACAAATTTTCGAAACTCGAAGTAAAAGAATATTGCCTCGATTTTAAAGCTTTTATGAAAAGCAATTTTGAAAACAAGCATGCGAGTTTAATACGAATAAGCAGTTAATAATGGATATTAAATAACACGAAGTAAGATGAATAAGAAGATAAATGGTAAAAATCAAAAATGCAAAATACGAGTGCATAATAGCTAAATAAACACAAATATTGATGATGAAGAAAAATGACGCGATCGGGTTTGAAAATGAGACTTTTCGAATACACAGGGGGCAAAATGGTAATTTTGGATTCTCGAGGCAAAATGATGATTTTAGGAAAATTTGAGGTTTAAAAATGGAATTTTAGACATTCAAGGGTAAAATGGTAATTTTTGGAGTTTCGAGGGTAAAAATGGAATTTTTGGAAGTTTCGGGGTCAAAAATGAAATTTTTGGAAGATCGAGGGTAAAAATGGAATTTTTAGAAGTTTCGAGATTAAAAATGGGATTTTTGGAGGTTCGAGGGTAAAAATGGAATTTTTGGAAGTTTTGGGGTCAAAAATGAGATTTTTGGAAGTTTTGGGGTTAAAAATGGGATTTTTGGAAGTTCGAGGGTAAAAACAAAATTTTTGGATAGTTTAGGGACCTCCAGGGCAATAAAACCAAAAATAGGTGACACGTGGTAGCCTCTCAGGCATCCTGAAGTCAGAGGACTAGTTTGAAATCCATGAAAAATTTTTGGGTCAATTTTGTAATTAAATAAATTTTGATTTGAGGATTAAATTAAAATAAGTTAACAATAAGAGGGATTGCTTGCATAAATAAACCAAAACAATGACACGTGGCAGCTCCTGATGCTTTCAAAAGGTCGAGGGATTAAATTGAAAAACTATGAAAATCATTGGGCCAATTTAAAATTAATTAAAAGTGCAAAAATGACCTGATTGAAAATTTTAGAAAAAGCAGAAGGATCGAACGCATAAATAACCCCTCCTTTAAAAAACACGCAGATCCTACGTCGGACTTCGGGTCGGCCATGGATTATAAGGTGCAACGGTGCCGTTTTGAGCATTCTGAAGCCTTGTCAAAACAACACTGTTTTGGATGGCTATAAATAGGCCATTTCTCAGAAGAAAAAAAAATCATTTTTTACCCCTTTTCAAAAAAAAAAAACTAAACCCTCTTCAAAAAACCTCTCAAACACTCCCATGGCCAGCCAAACTCCGGCCAGTTAGCCCGGTCGCCGTCCGTCGTGTGGGGCCGCCACGCGCCATCGTCCGCGGCCACGCGTCATCGCGCCTGGTCACATGCGTCGGTCCGACCATGTCTTCGTCGACTCCTTTCCTCCCCACGCGCCACGCGCCTTCGTCGAAGGTAAAAGCCTTTCTTTTTCCCTTTTTTTTGTTTTAGATTTTCTTTTTAATGAAACCGTTTTTTTTTTTTAAATCCCTTTTAGTGTTATAAAACATTTCTTATTATTCTTTTTTAAAACGTTGTTCGATTCTTTGCATGTCTGTTCTTGGCGGGTGCGCAACGGCGACGGTAATAGGCTCCGGCTCCGACGTGGTGATACAGACTCAGTTCGGTCGAAGCAGATATGTTCCGACTTTTCGATTTCTTTTTTATTAAAATAATAATAATAATTATTATTATTATCAAAATATTTATTACTATTAATGATTATTAAGAAAACTGTTTATTATTATAAATGTCATTAATGTTATTATTATTAATATTAAAACAGTTATTAATATTATTAATAGTTATTGAAACGTTTTGAAAACAAAAAAGAAATGAATGAGAACAGTGGGTATTGAATGTAGTTAAAAACGTTTTGATATTTGAATCGGTAATTAAAAAGAATAAATTGTCCATGCATGTATTTAAGGTATCTTGTACTCGTTCGGTGCTTTGTATTCTGGTGACATTGTGATTCCTCTGCTTACTATTAAATGCTTCTACTTTGACGAAGAAGTATTTGTTGCTTCTACCCAGAAATGAATGAGTGTATATTGATTTCAAAATATTCAAAATCCAACCCTTTACAACTGAAATAAATTCGGCTTTTATAGCCTATGTTTGCAATAATTTTCTTTTGTCCTATGCAACTAAATATACAGCTAATTTCCTTTTTTGCAGGTTCGGTGGTGGAGGCTTGAAGCAGTGGCGATTGGAGCAGCTGGTGGCTCAAGCAAGTGGCTGATGACATGGCGTGCTATGGTTGGCCATGGGTGAACGGCAACAGATGCAAGTTGGGTGGCAACAGACCCACTTGTGCTGACTTTGGGTCATTTAGGTGCTTTAGGAAATTTGTATTTGGGTTTTGGGTTGGGTCAACTGTAATTAGGCTTAGGCAATCTGAGTCTGTATTTGTGATTGAGCCAAATTGGGTCCAAGATTTGTAATTTGGACTTTGTATTTTTTGGACTTTTAAACTTAATAAAATTAAATTTAAAATCCATTTTTTGATTCAAACTGGGCCCGGACAAATTGGGTTCCAACAAGGGGTTTGTCGAAGGCCTGTAAAATTTGCTTCCATGAGAGGTTTAATTTGACCAACCTATCTGCTACTAAGTTCTTCCCTCTAGGTACATACTGGATGTGCCACTGACCTTCGCTTTGGAGGATCCGTCGTATTTTTTTAAGGATAACGGTGCCCAAGTCATCCTCTTCCGTTTTGGTCCATAGCTATTACATTCATAAGCTATTTTAAATACAATAGTCTAACATTAAAAAAGTTAACATGGGTTTGTTATCGATTATACGAATAAAATAATGTTTTAATTCTTTTTCATGTGTATCTAATTATGGATGAGTAAAATTTGATTTTATTTGAAAAATTCGATAAAAAATTTAAATTTTGAATTAAATAATTCGAGTTGTTCGAATAAAGTCGAATAAAAAATTATTTTTTTTGGTTTAACTCAAATATGAATTACACAATTCGAATTATCCAAATAAGAAAAGGTAAAATTATGTTGTTTTGGTAAATGCTTACATTTTTTAAAGTTAAAAGGAAAAATTACGTCGTTTTGATTAATGTTTACTCATTAAGTTAAAAGGCAAAACAATTATATTGTTTATGTAATTAAATAGTCTTATATCACGTCCACTAATTAAATAAACGGTTCATGTAAATGCAATATTGAATATAAATAATAGGATTCGTTAACTCGACTCGATTTAACTCAAAATTTTTGACTTAATTCAACTCGACTCGACTTGATCGAATACTCACGTCTAATATATATTCCAGTCAACTTATGTGTTAACATATACACTAATCCTCTAAATATATCAAATAAAAAAAGAAAAAGAAAACTAGACTTATTATATTAAAAATCTCTTTAAAGATATTATAAAAAAAAAATCTCTTTAAAGATAATTCAATTGAGCTCTCAAATTGAATTTAAGTGATTAATTAAGCTTTTGAATCCTAATCTTTTGTAGAAGTTTTTTAACACCGTTAATTTTTCCATGTGACGTATTAAGTTTGTGTAATGCGACGAAATTTGGTAATTTCTAAAACTTTAAAAAATATATAAAAAGTTATAAATTTAAAAATTATAAAAATGAAAAAAATCATAAAAATAGCATATATTTATCTCTTTTCCTTTTTTTTACTAAACTTAATTCTAAAAAAAAAAAGAAATAAAGGAAATTAAAAAAATAAAATTATCTTTCTTGTAAAGATCTAAATTTTTCCTATAAAACCCCAAGTAATTCCTAATAAAATTTCATGTTTTCCCTTTTACTAGAAAAAAAAAATACTAAAAGTAATTCCAAGAAGATAGAAAAATAAAATTAATTTTTAAGAATATAAAATGAGTGATCAAAATGAAAATTTATTAAAATATGAGTGTACAACAACGTTAAATTAATAACGATAATTTATTAAAGTTAAATAATTAAAATAAAAATGAAAATAATCGGTAATGATATTGCCCAATTTACAAATTATTAATTTATGAATTTGTCAACCGTTTCATTTACGTATATAGGTATAGATAGTATAGATGTAGCCGCCACCGAGACCGAAAAATTCTTTTCACATTACCTCTCACCATCCTCTATAAACACAATCTCTCCCACGGTACTTGTCATACACTGAGGTCCAACATCACTTCTTCCACACCTTTTGTTGTCAATCAGGTATCTCATTCTCCACATTTAATACCATTTTTACTCCTAATTACTTTTATATATGTTTTTTGTTTTACATTCAACTCGTATAAACTTTATTTGGTCCAATTTTATAAACAAATTATTTATATTTTTTAATTCTGCTTTAAAAATTTCTTTACGTGAATTCAACGAATAGCTCCAATAGAAAAGCGGATGATGTTCATCCTAAGAAATTCGGCTACTTGTAATGACACCGGTATATTCAAATAATTATCTTTATTAATATTTGTATGTAAATTATCAAATTAATTATATTAAAATATTACAATAATGACGAATGTAGTGACATTGAAACTAGTACATATATATTCCCTCCATTGTAATAAATTCTCTTAAATTTTGTGGTTGTCAGACTCAGGAATGGAGTTGGATAATGCAGTCAAATTCCTTCAAGGCAATACCTTATTAGTCACTGGTGCAACTGGATTTTTGGCCGAGGGTACTACTCTTACTTTCTCTTTGTAAAGTCAAAGGTGATTTTATTAAAAGCAAAACTGATATTTAATGATTTAATGTTTATCATGGTTATTAGTTTTTGTCGAGAAGATACTGAGGCTACAACCGAATGTGGAATAGGCTTTATCTTCTTATAAGAGCTTCAAATGACAAATCGGCCACACAACGATTATATAATGAGGTATATAAAATTATAACTTTTATATAGATTACAAGCACAGAATTGTTTGAGGTTGCTCGCAATAATTGGGGTTCGAAATTTGATGCCGTGATATCAAGTAAGGTGAAAGCAGTAGCAGGTGATACCTCTTTCGAGAACTTGGGATTGAATGATTCAGGATTAAGAGAAGAAATGCGAAAGGAAATCCAAATTATAATAAATATAGCTGCCACAACAGACTTCAATGAAAGGTATTTTAGAATTATTTTGTAATTAAACGAGTCAAGAAAAAAGCTATAATGATGGGTACCATCCTCGTATTTGAATTGTATCTCATATGTTCTTATGCGCTAAGTTTTATCGCATCCAATTTGAATCGTAATAGTTCTAAAAAAAAAAAGAAACTTTAAATCATTTTAGGGGCCTTTGAATTTATGAGTAACTCGAGTTATGAATAAATTTACAACGAATGATGCTACTAATCTTCCAACTTGATTTAATCTTCATCTTAATTTACTCTTTTATTTTGAAGGTATGACGATGAGTTGGGCATCAACACATCTGGTGCTTTCAATGTTTTGAATTTTGGAAAGAAATGTGATAAAGTAAAATTGTTTCTCCACATTTCAACCGGTATGGTATAAAAGGGAAAATTTTCGTAAATTATTAACTTAATTCTTAGTTAAACAAATTTAAATATATTTGATTACTAATTGTATCATATATTTTTGTTGTTGTTTTAGTTTATGTATGCGGTGAACAGACAGGAATAATATTACAGAAACAATCTTTTACGGGTAAGAATTTGAATGGGATGAACATTTTTGAAGAGAGGAGAATTGCTGAGGAACGAGTAAGCCAACTACAAAATCAGTGCATCCCAGATCGTCAATGAAGGAATTGGGCATTGAAAGGTTTCTTTCTATATTCTCCTTTCATCTTAATTTAGAATTATGATTAAACTAAATCCCATTATGCCTCTTAATCTATATATACTAAAATTTTGAGGAGTAAATGCAAATCTTGTATGACAAAAGAAATCCAATAATATAAGTTAAACCTAAGATCGCAAACTAAAAGAGGAAAAAATGACAACAGATTGCTTAACTACAAAATCTAGAATAAAATAATGATTAACTCAATCATAATGGTTAAGAATAATAAATTACAAGTTTTTTTTTTATCTTAATACGGGGCAAAATTGAATGGGTGGCCAAATACGTATGTATTTACAAAGGCAATGGGAGAGATGCTTTTAGAGAAGTTCAAAGGAGATTTGCCTCTTGTTATAATACGTCCCACAATGATTGCAAGCACTTACAAACTGCCTTTCCCTGGTTGGATTGAAGGTGTCAGGTATTAACGCAAATTCATATTATTATTATTATTATTATATTTAAGTTTTTGATTGAGTTGAGGTTATTTTTAAGATTAATTAAATTGAGAGATGATTAAAAAATATTTTTTACTTACGGTGAGGTTGTTTTTATCATAGACACTAATTTTCAAAGTCTCAAATTTTCTATTTCAATTAAATCCTCATTTATTTTTACATAAGTTTTTTATATAATTATTTTCGTTCATAATGGGTGTGTCAATCATTTAGGATTTATGGTTATCCCTTCGAACGATATTTTTTTTAATACTTGAACTTAGATCATTTATTAAAAGTGCAATGTGTCTTATCAATTATTATTATTTTTTCTTAAAAAACACTTATTATTATTAGGGTAATTATTTGATACACCGTCAATGAAGTTAGCAAGTTGAAAGTGTGACAAGTGTTGTGTTTATATATATATATATATTACTACATTCTATAAAACATTTGTTAAACCCTCAAATTACTTGTAGAATCTAAAAAACTCCACTATCATGTATCAAATCATTCTTCTTCTTCTTCTTCCTCCTCCTCCTCCTCCTCCTCTTCTTCTTCTTCTAAAAAATACGAGTTGACAACTTACAAAATTTATGAATGGTTTCTTATTTACAGAACCATAGATAGCGTCATCGTGAATTATGGAAAAGGGAAGCTGAGATGTTTTCCTGGCAATCTTAACTCTGCTCTTGGTGTGGTGAGAATTCTAGTTTCAATTTTTCGATAACGTCACCAGTTTCTCCCTTTAACTAGGCATAATTAATTAGAACTATGCATGAAAAACATTCTGATGAAATTCTATTTCTAATTTATATATGTAGATACCAGTAGATATGGTGGTGAATGCCATGGTTGTGGCCATGGAAGTTCATTCTGCACGTCATCAACATTCTTGTGAGACCATTTACCATGTGGGAACCTCATCCAGAAATCCTTTAAAGTACTCTCATCTTCGAAACCTTTTGCATTATTATTTCACTAAAAACCCATGGATGGATAGAAATGGGAAGAAAGTAGAAGTTGGTAAATTGATAGTGTTAAGCACAATCAGTAGATTTTTCCTATACATGAAAATCAAATATGTGCTCCCACTGAAGGTATGTTCTTAATTTTTTACTTTTATCAAGTATTTTTGCCTCAAATTATTCTCTTCCTCACTACACTTTTTAACTCTTTTCCCATGTTCTTATTCTTAAATTTTAGGTATTTTATTTCATCAACATATTTTGTGGTCAACGTTTCGAAAAGATTTATTCAGATCTTGATCGTAGAGTCAAGTATATATTTCGATTAGTAGAATTTTACAAGCCTTATGCATTCTTCATGGGGATGTAAGTTTGTGTTTTGCAATATTTCAATCATATTGCATTTAACAACTAACTTGTATTTTGACTAGCAAAGAGAAGTTGCAATCATTTATTCCGCCTTTCAATTTTATAAAAAAATCATTTTAATCATTTATTTAATTTATCGGTTTTTTTAGTGTTTGAACTTGTATTTTTATCAAATCACTCAAAATGGATGATAAAGTTAAGGTTTGTTAACTTTATTGGCGTGGTATACACGTAAGTGAATGTCAATTAATTTTTTCATCCATTTTTTAGATGATTTAACAAACAATAGAAGTTGTAAAACTAAAAAAACGAAAATTTTAATAAAGAATTAAAATAAATTTTTTTTTATGAAATTGAAAGTCAAATAAATCGTTATACAAAAAGGAAAGTGAGTAACTATTAACCATTTTTCATTTTTATCTATTTGTTTCTTCTCTTCAAACAGTTTTGATGACCGAAATTTAGAGAAATTGCAAAGGGTGGCTGAAGAAAGAGGCATTGATTTAGCTGAATTTAACTTTGATTCCAGAAGTATTGATTGGGAAGATTATATGGCGAATATTCATACTCCTAGCCTTTTCAATCAAGGGCTTAAATCTTAAGTTGTGGGACACTACTCAATGTCATCATGCTCATTTTCTATTACCTTTGAAGAGTTTCTTTTGGTGAATAAACTTTATTGTAACTTCATTAGGAAAATAAAATATGTTTTGGGATTACCAAAACATTACCCATTCTATGTACCAAATTATTATTATCTTTAATAATCATGTTGACTGAGCCACAAGTAGAATGTTCAAATTTTTTTTTTTATTTACTTAAACTTGTGATGATTTATATCTATATGTTTGGTCATGAAATGGTATGAATTGAGGAAGATTTGATAGCCTGTTGATAGGTATGAGATGAAATGCATTTGAACAATGTTAACTTGGAATATGTTCGTAAAATGTGGCCAAATCTTGATAAGTAATGGCTATGTTTAATGTTTATAAGCTCTAGATGTGTATATGTGTACATAAGTGCTTGAAATGAGAATGAATTGGTATGTTTTAAGGATCTTTAGTATAGGTAAATATTGGAAAATGAATGACTTGGTTGGTGATTCATTCATAGCATGAAATGTTAAGGTTTGACAGTTGTTTAGGTGAATAATGGTTTGATAAAGTTTTGAATATAGATGTTGAACATTGTGGTAAGATTTTGATTCTAATGAAATGGATACTGATGAACATTGTGGTTGGTTTGTTTGGAAATTTGAAATAGGTACCAAATGGTTCAAATTTTATCAAAAACAGAGTTCCCGCCCCAACAATCATATTTCCTCATCACAACGTCGACCGATAGTATGTGATATCGCGACGTCAAGTGGCTTAACGTTGTGATGTGACAAACTAAAGTTTTAAAACTTTGTAATTTGGTCCTACTTCGTGCTCAGGTTGATAAAAGAGCTTTCGCAAGCTTGATTAAGACTTGGATTTAATTACTATACATAAATTGCTTGTGTTTAACATTGGATTGTATGTGTAAAGGATTATTTACTATATATTTTACTATAGTTGCTCCAACACAAGTGTAACATTTTATAACTCGAACCCAACGATCGGGTCGGGCGAGGGGTGTTACATGTTGGGTACATGACTTATGCATTATATGACTTCACTCACAATAGTAGAATCATACCTCAATAAAATAGTAAACAATATATTCTCATTATCATTGTATGCATTATGAAAATGAAACCTGATCACGAGTCATTTGCCTGGAATAAATGATTTTATCATTGTTAATTTGATTAATGATAATTTTCATTAAATGAAAGATACAATGGTGATCATAAGATAAAATCAATCCAATTATATGAACGAATTTAATCTAAAGGAATCATGGATATCCTATAGAGGTAAGTCTTCAACACAATCACTCTAAAAAGAAGAAAAGAACTAAAACTCTAAGTAGCTATGAAACTAGAAAAGCTAAGCAATAAACAATAACATCCACTCTCTTTAACGTAGCTTAAAGTAGGTTACTTATAGGTATTTGTATGGCCCTTTTAGGGTTACATCTGGTAATTGGCTACGAAGAAAATTGGGGCCAAATTTGGCCCTTTCATTTAGCCTAGGCGTTGTGGCGCCCATGTCATTCCAGTTACCTGTCCAATTTTCCTCGTTTTGTGTTCAAACTAAATGCAATGAAACACTTATTAAATTCTAATTACTTAAAAAAAAAAACACTTTACATGCAATTTAAAATTGAAGAAAATATGATAAATGCAAAATGGATGCATGTAACGACCCAATATTCGTCGGTGTTGAAAAATTCGATTGAAGGTTGAGTTCCTTAAATTGAGCTATTCAAAATGGGAATAAATTATATTAGGATCATCTTAAAAAATTTAATTTTTAAGCATTAATAAAATAATATCACATCATTAAATTTTAAAGATGATAAAGTATTATTATACACTCATCTATATCTAATATCTTCCCCGACTTAATCTAACTTTAATTAAATTACTTCAAATAATTAATTTTTAAATTATAAATAAACATATTTTATTCTTTTACAAATTTTAATCATTTTATTTTATTTTTTCATAGGTTAACAATTTTATTTTTGTGCAACCAATTTTTTTGAAAAATTAGTAATGTTTGTACAATTTTTCCATGTCATTGACACATAATTTTGGTAATTATTTATCCAGAACTCAAAACCTCGAACCTTGAATCCCGAATCTCGATATTCAATGTTTTGGATTTAATGTCTATGGTTTGGGTTTGGGTTTTGAGTTCGGGGTATTAAGGTTTAGGTTTAGGTTCAAGTTCAAGATTCAAGTATTTGGATTTTAGGGTTTAATGTTTAAGGATTTGGGGTTATGAATTATGAGTTCGGCATTCAAGGTTTGAATTTAATGTTCAAGAGTTCGAGGTTACGGGTTTGGGTTTAGGGTTCTTTATTTTGGATTTAGGGTTTGGGATTTTAGATTCAAAGTTTTGGGTTTGAGGTTCAGGATAAAAAATTATCAAAATGATGTGTTGACATGGAAAAAATAATTGAAATATAATTAAATAAATGGAAAGAGACCATGAATAATGTGGTGGAAAAGGTCCTTAAAATAATTTCTCTATGAATGAGTGTATAATAATAATTCATGTCTTTAAAATTTGATCATGTGGTAAATTTTATTGGTGTCTAAAAACATTAGTTTTTGGATCAACCTTATGTAAATTATTCTCATTCAAAATTTCAAAACGAGGAACCCAACAAATGATTCCAGTGAAAAAGAGGATGTTGTTCATCCTAGGAGTCTCGGGTTCGAGCGCCTGTGTATGCAAGGTGTGTATTCGTTGTCAAAGGTTAAGAAAATATGAACAGATACTACCATGTAATCACACCAGTATATTCAAAAAAAAATTCAAAACGAGAAACCAGTGAGATGAATAAGAGATTGAGAAATAGAATTAACTGTTAATTAAATCGATTAAGTTATTATAAATAGTAAAAGGACTAAATTGAGAAAGTTAATAAATGGCGGAACAAATGATAGGGTCTAATTAGTAATTTAGCATGGCCTTAAAATAATTATTCCATAATTAGCTTAAGGTTTGTGGCAAGTTTTGATCATTGCCGTTGGATTCCACTAATGTTTGCATGAGCACATAATGGCCATTGATTTGTATTATTTATTTTACAGAATTAAGATTGATATGGATAAATGGTGGTGGAATGAAAGAGAAAAATCATTTTCTCTTCTTCTACAATCGGCTAACGGGAATGAGAACTTTCGTTTCCTTTGCATGCCAACCATTGTCGTTCTGCAATTTCAAGGTACAAGATGATTTTTTTTCCTTTGGAATTTTATGAATTTCTAGCTTTTGATAGATGATAATTCAAATCCAAGGGTTGAATTTCTAGCTTTTTGGTTCATCATTGATCAGCAAAAATAGTGATATTAAAAATCAATATATTTTGAGAAAACATTTATCAGGAAGAGAGAGACTGATGATATTTAAAAAAAAGTGCTGTAACATCTATTAATCTGACCAAAATATATATACAAGAAGCATGTCCCCTTTCAGCCATTAGATTTCTGTGTTGAAAACATTTTCAAATTCAACCCATATGGATCAGCTATATGTAACTTCTACTACCTAAACAAGCTTTTGTCTCAATTAATTAAGCTTCCCTTTCTTGGACTAGAATGGGTAAGCCACCTCTCAAGGTGGCGGTAAGACCAGCGGCAAACCTTGGTGCTTGATTCGAATGGGGAACCCGGATATTGAACCGCCTAACTACGGCTAGAACCACACATTTCATCTCCACCAATGCTATTTCCTTCCCTAAACAAACCCTTTTCCCAGCTTGGAAAACTGGGAACTTGTACAGGTTTTCAGGAACATATCTCCCATTTTGCAACCATCTTTCTGGCTTGTAGTGAAGGCAATCGGGGCCCCAAATCTGCTCCATCCGACCCATTGCATATGGATGGTAGGTGACCCTGGTGCCTTTCCTCACAAAAGTACCATCAGGCAATATGTCATCTTCTTGAGCAAACTTGGAGTCAAATTGGACAGGTGGAAAAAGTCTCAAGCTTTCATACAATGCGCCGTGTAAATAGTGCATTTCACGCATTTTATTAAAACTTCCAAATTGCTCATCACACGACCCCATCACCCTTTCCACCTCCTCTCGGATGGCTGACTCAACTTCTGGATGCTGAGATAACAACCAAAAGAAGCTAGTCAACCCTGACGCCACCGTGTCACGACCAGCCAAGAGGAAGCTTACCACGATGTCTCTAAGATACTTGTCATCGTTGATTGTGCCCATGAATCTCGACAAGAGATCATTTCTGTCTGAAAAGCCCTCTTCCCGCCGTTGCTTAATCATCTCTTCAGCAAATCCATCCACTACTTTAACGGCTTCCTTAAGCTGCTTTTCCGTGCCCAATTTCAATAGCTTTTTGACCTTCCACGTCAAAGATGAAGATGCCAGCGCTCTTTGTGCCGAAAATTTTGATGCTAAGTCAAAGGCTTCAGCAAGGTCTGATACTGGCAGTGATAATTCGAGGCAGCCAGGGTCTAACCCGAAGGAGAATTTGCAGATATTATCGAATGAAAATCTTCTAAACACATCTTGTAAATCTAAAACTTGTTCTTTACCAGCAACTGATGATAATAGAGGGAGAAGACGGGATTGAACCTCTGACTTGACGATATCAAAAGCGTGCGTTCTTACGGAGACGCCACCAAGCTCAAGGCTGGCCATCTTCCTTTGAAACTTCCATGAATCACCATCAACATTGAAAATACCTCTACCAAGAAGATCACTCAGGAGAGTGGAGAAAGGTTTCCCTTTTGGGTAGTTTTCAAACCTGGTTTTAAGCATGTGCTCGACGTTGGCAGGATTTGCAGTGATGATATTGCCAAGAATATGGATATGGATGGTTCCGGTGGCAGATTTTTTAAGGAGGTGAGTATACCAATCACAAAGATTATCGAAATCTTTGGTCCAACTGGAAGTAAGATAAGCCTGGCAGATTTCACAAGTACACCAGAGCTTCAACCTCAAAACGAAGATCAATAATGAAAACAAAGAAAATAAGAGGGTGAAAGAGAAGAAGACGAAGCAGAAAGCAGTGCACATGGAGCAAAACCATAAGGAAAGATATGAATCCATTGACAATAAACAAAAGCTAAAGAGATATTCAAAGAAGGAAAGTTTGAAGAAGGGTAATGAGGAGATGAAGGAATTGAAGAGAAACCATGCCTTTATATAGTATTTCCCTTGGTCAAAAGAAAGTGGAAATCAATTAATCAAGTATCACTAGAAGTAGTGATGTCGATTAACTGGTATTTTCTAGCTGTTGGATACGCGAGGGAAAAATATAATTGTGGCATGAACAAAACGTGCGCAAAATAAAACAAAAACGGTCCTCTTAGAAGGACAGTTGCCAAATTGGGGTGTTTCCGAGCTGTCCCTATCTCTTTTTCTCCTGTCGACTTTTTAATTATTATTTTCTCCTAAGTTGCAGTCCATTCAACCGCGTCTGCCCCCAAATTGAAATTTTAACTACTACCTCTATATTTTGATATTCATAAATTCTATTAATTAAAAATAACTAATCATGATATTAATAATACATTATTTTAATTGATATAATAATAAAATTAACTTTCAAATTTTACATATTTATATCAATTTGATAGTATTTTAATAAATTCAGTCTGTAAATTTTTTTCTAAATGTTAAAGCTAAATTCTTCAATTTTTTTAGAATCAAGATTATTATTAAATTTATTATTATATCAATTTAAATTATGCATAATTGACCAAAAACATTAATATTATGATTAATTGTCCTTAATTGTTAATTTTCTCCCTATTTTATCAAATTTTAATTTCTTTTTACTGGACTAATAGCATAGTACGAGATCAGTTGTAGAATTCGAATTACTAGATTTAAATGCTATTGTTTCGGTAGAAGTGAAATTTTAAAATTCGATAAATATTAATCAAAATTGACCAAATTAAAATATAATGACTAAATTTTCCACTTATGCAAGGGCTAATAGCATATTTTGATCATTTATTAATACAAGTTATTTTTTGATATATTAATAATCAGGTTTTTTTAATTTCGTAAATAAATTAAAAATCTTATATTTTATTTTAAAATATTTTCTATTTTGATATATTTTTAAAAATATATTATCATAGTAATATTATTTATAAAAATTGTAAAATATTGTGCATAAAAGATGATAAAAAGACTTTTTCAGTACCTCTCAATATTGAAATTAAGTGAATTGATCATTCTCAAAAAAAAAAACAATTTAATCTCTATCAATTTTTATAGTGAGCAACTAATAATAAATTAATCACAAAATTAATGTCTCTCATCACTTGTACACAATTTTGATTGGTATAATAACAAAATTAACCTTTGATATTTATATGTTTTTATCGATTTTATATTGAAAAACATTAATAACATCCTTAATTTCTCACTTTTAAATTGATAAAAAATAATTTTTAAATTTAAAAAAAAATTAATTTAGTTAATTTCAACATTAAGAAAAACGAGAAAGATATTATTCATGGGTGTCCAACTTGGGAAACTGAGGATTAGGCAGGCAAGTTGAGTTTGGTGATAAGGGAGAGAGGTGGGGTTTGGGATGTTCTTAATCACGCCGACGTGACCTTCGGAAGGACGTCTTTTAACTACTTGCTGGTTTAGCATTAATTATTGAACCCATATAATTGTTTAAATTAATTGCGACACTTATCCCAACGTAGCAGCAGGACAAGTTTTTGTAGGCTGAATCAAATTTTCTTCTAATAATTAAAAACAAAAGATGATGCTAAAAGAGAGATATGTCGGCCATGAATGGTCTTAGCTTCTACGGCTCAACATTTCCCGCAGCACACAAACCAACTCTCGCTCCCCGCCCACCATTTCACCTTTATTTTTTACTATTTCTTAAAATCCCATTATTCGTTTAAATTTGTTTACTTGAATAGATAATCAAATCCGGTTTTGGGATCGTTTAGAAGTACGGTCGTTCAAAATTTAAAATTAAAATTTTTTTATTTTTTTTGTTTTTTATTTTTAAGAGATTCAAAAAAAAAAATTTAACTTTTACAAGTTAAATTTTTTTTATCAACTTTTAAAAGATTTGAATTTTCTTTTTTTTTTTTAAGGATCTCAAAATTTTTTTTTTATAAATTTTTAGAGGTTTAAAAAAAAAAATTTAACTTTTATTATTTTATCTAGAACTAAAAAAATCAAGAATGAACCTGTAAATAACACTTCAATTTGACAAGGTCCAACTTATTTTAACTTTATAATATGCTTTTTAATATATTAGTATACTTTGTAAAATTAAATTTAAATAAAAATATAGTTGATACCTAACTTACTTTTGTTCAAATAGTCAATCCTTTGTCTATAATGTAAGAGCAGAATAAATGGCCGATAGCGGAACCAATAAAAAGAAAAAGAAAAGAAGAGGTTATGTATTGAAAAACTAGTTGCATAAAGCTTCGAGCGTTGTGATGTTAACACAGAGGGTTGTCCCTTAGCGGCCGACTTAAAACAAAAGTCTGTCGCCATACCAAAGCCGGCATTGGTGTTTGGTGTTTAAACATGTTATCCACGTTTTTTAAACATCGATAATGCTGCATGCATGGCCCTTCGCCAGTCTTCTCCCACGTTCTAGCCTCTTATATGGAACTCCTTACAGCTGGTCTAGTCCACACCTACCCTACCTTTCTATGGTTCAAGCTGGGCATCACGCATGTTGACTATGACATCGGTAGCTTATACGACTGTTGTGCTGTCATCCTCAATTTCCCCTTATTTCTACATGTCATGTCAGACCAAACTAGTAGGGTATACATCATGGATCATGGTTCCAACTCTTTCAATTTATTTAAGCAACTTACTAGAAGTCTGACCCTTGAAATTCAGATCCTTATCTTCATCCTCAATTGCTCTTTTCATATCCTTTTAGTTTCAGTTTTCTTTTTCGTTTTCCTTTTCTTATTTTCTTTGGACAACGAGTTGTCCTTCAGTCTACGTACATGTACCGATGAAAATCATAGTTGACACAGGAAATATTGATTCCTCTTCTTTTATATATTTCCAGAAAAAAAAAATAACGTAAGAAATGAATTTGAATCATCTAGAGATGAATAAAATATGATTTCACTAACTTCAAATATATTTTATTATATAGTAACTATTTAACATTAAATTTATTTCTAAAATATATAAATTCCTACATAGATGAATCGGCCTATCCAACTTTGGACTGGAAATCAAAGACGACATCAATTTGATTTTGGATCTAATTTTCTTCAAATAATAAACTGAAAATTTAAGTTTTAAATTTTTATTATTAAATTTTATATTTGGTAAATTAATAAAATGTACGCTGTTTGATAAAAATAAATATTAATTTTTAAATAAATATTTAATTCTTACTTTAATTTTAATATTTTATATTGTTTTAAACAGTTTTGGATATAATTTAACTGTATAATTTTAAAAGGAATAATTTGTTTATTTTTTTAATAAAATAAAGTCAACTTAATATTTCTACATTAGGGATAAGTGATTACCTACTTATTTTATTCAACATTTTTTTGTTGAAAATTTTAGGGTAAGCTATTAAAATAATAATTTTTGTTTGTCTCAAGTTACATTTTAGTCACTTATATTTGAAATGTTACGTTTTAGTCACTTATGTTATCATGTTGTAACATTTTAGTCATTGAACTGTTAATTGCCATTAACAGTGTAACGATAAGTTGATATGGCACGTTAAATCATCATTTCAAACAAAAATTTTAGGATAAATTATACAATTTATCCCTATATTATTTCGTTTAATTCTTTTCTTTTATATTCTTTTAACTTTCTTTCTTTTTTCATTCTCTTTTTTTTCTCCCTCTATTTTCCTCCTGTCTCCATTTCTTTTTATGTAGTTTTTCTATGTTTTCTACGTAATCAAAGATATTTGGTTTTAACAAATAAAGAAATAAAAAGAAAAAAAATCAAATTATTCAAAAAAATATAGGGATTAGTTTTAACAAATGAAAACATAGAAAAAAACTATGTTAAAAGAAATGGATAAGGGAGGAAAATAGAGGGAGAAGCAAAAGAGAATGAAAAAAAAAAAAAGTTAAAAAACATAAAAGAAAAATTAAATTTCTCAAAACAAAAAAATATACGAATCAATTGTAAAAGTTAATCTAAAAATTTTCGTTTAAAATAATGATTTAATGTGGCACATCAGCTTAACATTACACTGTTAATCTAAAAATTTTCGTTTAAAATATGCGATAACGAAAATGACTAAAACGTAACATTTGATACATAAGTGACTAAAATATAACCTAAGACAAACCGATTTATGGTTTTGGAGATCTCTAGTCGTTATGTCTCAAGGTGGATCAGGCAGGGATGGTCAAAAGTCTGGTGGATTTCGGTATTGGCAGAATGTTGGTCTGCTTGGTTGGCTCGAAACGCGATTGTGTTTGAGAAAAAATGGATGTCTATGGATACGTTGGTGTTTCATGTTAAAATGAGAGCACTAATGTGGGGGAGGGTGGCGCATGATGAATTAAGTTTGCAGGAGGGTGTTTGGTGGAGCTGTCCATGGAAGAGTTATGCTGATTCAAAGTTTTCATGTATTGAGGGATTGAAGTGGCAGCCTCCTAGATTTGGTTGGGTTAAATTCAATGTTTGTGGAGTGGCGAAAGAAGAAGTTGATGGATGTGGGGAAGTGTTGAGAGATGCAGATGGCATAGCAAGGGCTTTATTTTCAGGTGTTGTGCACACTGATTCAGCAATAGCAGCTGAAATTGAAGCCACCAAGGTTGCCATGGAGGTGCATTCAGAAATGGGATGGATGGGAACTGGAATGTTAAATATTGAGGTGGAGTCCGAAGTGGTTTTTACCACGTTGTTGAATGATTGGATGAGGCCTTGAAAATTTCAATCAATTCTAACTGAAATAGATCGAGGTTCTACAAGAGTCGGTAAAGTTTCTTTTTCTGTGGTGGAAAGAGGTGGAAACGGGATGCATTTCCAATGGCTATTGATGGTATTAACAGAACAGAGTTGCTCAAAGCTTGGTGGTGGATTCCCCTTGATTCAGGGGATTAGATTGTTGCGGAGATTTCTGTTGTTGCTACAATTTCAAGTATGGGCTGTTCTTTGTTTTCTATATTGTAGCAGAAGTTTGGCTGAAGTTTCTGTTCTTTTTGTATCTGTTATGTTATGCTTTTATTATTAGGGAGTAATCTGGTTGTTTGTGTTTCGGATTTTGTCTATGGTTTAAGGGTGTTGTTTTTGGTTCGTGAGCAGGATTGTATGCTTGCTGGTTAGGAAGTGGTTGCAGGGGATGTTGTTATAGATAATATTTTTGAGTTTTTGTTTCTGTATTGGCATGATTTTTCCATCGCTTAAGACTTTGTCTTAATTTGACTGAGCTAAAAAAAAAAAAGACAATTTTGATAGCTTACTCAAAATTTCATATTAATAAAAGATTTAAATGATTATTAATCATATTAAATGCTATCATTTTTTTGAATAAAATAAAAATTTTCAATAACTTATTAAACACACCCTTAAATTTTTTATCACTTAGCTATGTGGCACATGCGAAGCTGAAGCATATTCTATTGCAAAACTTCCGGCTTGAGTGGATTGAATTATCACTGAAATGATAAAAAATTTCTATTCAATTGTTTTATTAACACCAAATAAAAAATATGTACTTGATATACTGAAGCTAATTGTTATCTCTGTTTATATATTTTATGGTATTTTGCTGATACAAAAACATTGTTCATTAATATAAATTATAAGCATATAATTTGATATAGAAGACTAGGTAATAATAATAATAATAATAATAATAATAATAATAATAATAATAATAATGTATTGAGTTTGAATGGAAAAGTCGAGTGCTTCTGTCACCCACTTTGAAAGTACATAAATTTTAAATTTTCGCATGCTTTTCATGTTAATTAGGGAGTAGAGTTTCACCCATTTCTGCTATATAGAATAAAAATCAATATTTTGAAAAACAAGAGGTCAAAGGTGATGCATGCAATTGCTTTTATTTTAGGATTATCTACATAACATTTAATTCAATTAATTTAAATAATTCATGCATCTGTGAGACTTTAAGTTTGTATATCTAAATTTATTGATATGTTGAAATTTTTAAGTTTTGTGGTTTTAATATTTTAAATTAGCACATATATTTTAGAGGATTTGATTTTCTTTTTTAAAATGGGATATATAAAAAAATAATTTATGTGTAATTTAGAGATTATAATCTTAATATTTAACTTTTACACATTATTCAAATGGAAATGTTGTTGAGAGAGGAGGAAGACGAACTTCATTGAAGTACCAAAAAGTCAAAGAAGATAATGGAAATGGTCCCATAGGGGAAGGCACAAGTATAAGGCTCGTGTCTTATAGGGATTCCCTATTGGGAGGTAAATTCTGTGATTATGAACGACAATTTACTACAAGAAAACAAGTTTTTAGCGACGTTTTTTTTTGGGCTTATAGCGGGGCTTATTAGCACAACTAAAATATTTTGCAGCGTTTGTACAAGCGCCGCAAAAAATGCCGCTAAAGATAACGCCGTTAAAAATCACGGCGTTTATGCGGAAAAATGCTGTTATAGAACATGGTCTTTAGCGGTGCTTTTCCAACAAACGCCACTAAAGAACGTGGTATTTAGTGGCGCTTTTCCAACAAACGCCGCTAAAGAATGTGATATTTAGCGGCGCTTTTTCCACAAACGCAGCTATAGAACATGTTCTTTAACGGCGTTTTTACCACAAACACCGCTGCTATAGAACAGTTCTTTAGCGGTGTTTTTCCCACAAATGCCGACAACATTAACAGATAGTACCAACTCATTTTAATTCATATAGAACTCGAATTTTCAACATTTTTTCCTATAAATTTAAATCCAACCAATTCAATTTCAACTAGTAACTTCAAATTTAAATGATACTATCACGAAAGAAATATGTATATGATTTAAATTAATAAATAAATAAATAATATATTCAAAAGTATTATTGTGTATATTATTCTCACAATAAAAAAAAACAAAAGTCTAAGATGACGGATTCTGCGATTGATTCTGCTGAAACATTTTCATCATATTTTGAAGCTGTAGCTATAGTTCGTCATACTTTCTTTGAGACTCTACTTCCCTCGCTGCTGCCTTGGCTTCAAGTTGTAGCTGAAGTTCATCATATTTTCTTTGAGTCTCTGCTTCTCTCGCTACTGCCTCCGCTTTAAGTTGAGCAATTTGCTCAACTGTGCTAGCCAGTTGATCTCTTAACCTCTGAACTTCAGTTTGATCTTGACTCCCCGAAGGCATGTATCTCTGCGAGCTGGATCCAAAATATTGGGATGGGCTAACAAAAGATCCTTGAAATCGAACCCAACCGTACCTTTCAGGACCCAAAACTTCAGTAATAACTTAGTTATCAATGTCCTCTAGATTAACCGAACTATCACTTGAAGTCATCGCTTCATACCCCGCCTTCTTATCCTTTAATTTATCCTAATAAATCAATTAAGGAGTTAGAAACGAAATATATAATCAAACAAATGCAAAATAACTTGGCATTATTTGCATTACAAACGACGAATTAAACCATTATAATTAATCATGATAAATTTAAAATAATTCAAATTTTATTAAGTAATATACCATAATTTTTGCAGCTTCAGTAGTCATAGGAGATCTATCTTTCTTTCTATGTGTAATGTCAAAAAGCTGAAAGCGTCCAACTTTTTGACTTGACGACAGTTCCTACATCATAGTAGGAAAAATATTATTTAGTAGAAAGTAATTAATATTTGATACAATTAATAAATTCAAAATATCTCATCATCAGCTGCACAAGCAAAACTTCTCGATCCAGCTGTGTGCGTGAATTTTTGTTTTTTCCTACTTGTAGTTCCAACACACTTATGATTCTACATTATGAAATTATTATTACATATATAATAAATATAAATCGAAATAATTATAAGAGTTTGGTAGTATCTCTCCTTTCTTTGAACTCCAAAATCTAACTTGTTCTTCTCATTGGTACCTCAGCATTCTCGGTGGGACATTTCACAATTTCTCTTCGAGGCTTATATTTTTCTTAAAATAATCTTTCTTTAAAGTACTTTTATGGTCTCTCCATTTCTTTCTTAATGCTTTCTTCACATAGTTATCCGAGACCACTAAAACAAATATCTCCTACAAATAACACAAATTTAGAAAGTAAATATAAATTAAAATTAAACCAAAGTATTATAAATTACATTCATCTTATTACCTTAATATTATCGAGAGCTTGATTTTTGTTACTATCAGGCATATGATGCCATGACTCGTAGTTGATCGGCACCAAATTGACATTTCGTGCTACAATGCCCAAGTATCCTTCGAAAAGTCGAACTTCTGATCCAACAGGCTGACCATGACTATTTGCATATACTTTGACACGCTCCTCAAGATTTAGACTGTATAAATCCTTTAATAGCGTACGTCCTCGAGTTCTGCACCTCTTAGAATTTTCAGCTAGCAAAATTGAATATGATAATATTAGAATTTGAAAAAAAATAAAAAAAAATAAAAGTGAACATGCATGTAAATTAAAGTTAACATTACCTTGATTTTCTACAGTTTCGACAACTATATTCGGAACATTCGAAGATCCAATGACAGTCTGTTGATCACTATTTGTTTCTTTCGAATTTGGAGGATTTTGAATAATACTTAAATCTTGGAATCTTCTTCTAGGCATATTATCTGTAATACACATAAAATAGTTGAAATATTAGTAACTAATTACAACAATAATAGTAATGGATATATTTAACAAGATCAATATTTAAATTATAATATTACATATAATTAAAAAAATCGTAAAATCTTACTACATCGTGATTCGTAAATATCTTCATCGACATCCTGATGAACCCATTGAAATTGTGTAATAGTACTAGTGATAGTTTCATTTAAGTTTTGTAATGGAAAATGTAAAGTTTCTGATCTTTTGTCCATGTCATCTCTACTTCCATTACCCATATCAAACAAGTCTCTAGGGGTGTTACGGAGTACAACGTACCAACCCTCATTAGTTAGATCTCTCGAGTAAAAAACTTTTTTGACTTGATGAGAAGAAAATACATACGGTTCATCCATCAATTGTTGCCCAGTGTGAATTAATCGAGAGAAGTTCACCGTTATTAAACCAAATTGATCTTTTTTAATTTCGCGAGCAGTATTAACATCAGCCCAATCACATCGAAATAAAACAACCTTCTATTTTCCATAGTAATCCAACTCAATAATGTCCGTAAGAAATTCATAATACACCACATTTCCCTCAAGAGGATTACTGTCCCTAGTACTAGCATAACTTGTAATTGAAGAATTAACAACTGTTCCACAATTTTGAGTCCTCCTCAATCTTTCGCAAGATTTTGTATGAAACTTAAATCCATTAATCAAGACTCTTTTTACTACTTTATTCGAACCTTGGGAAAGCCATTTAACTTCTTCACTGACGTCTTTTCCACTCCAAACCTATCGAATTGAAAGTAAATTGATTAATTATAATGTTATACAAAAACATTATTATTTGTTATTGAATGTTGGAATGGAATCGATGGATATGGATTCTGACAAAGAATATTCAACACAACTGAAGATAAGAGAATAGGATGATGGAAACATCAATATTGTGCTGTCAAAGGAAGATGAAGAAAAAATCTTAAACTGATGGAGGAATACTCTTATTGTGAAGGTGTTCAGAAAAATTGTAGGCTACAAATTTCTTTCCTTCAAACTTCAATAGCTTTGGAGACTTAAAGGAAAGCTAGAACTTATAAATTTTGGGAATGATTGCTTCCTTAAATGGAAAACAAGGAAGACTATGAGCATTTATCAAGGGCGGACCTTAGTTTATGGGTGGAAACTTCCTTACAATGCAAAAATGGATGTCGAATTTCAAGGCATCAAAGACCTCCTTCAATTAAGTTGCCTTGGTGGTTTAGTACAAATCGATAACTACACCATGTCAAGTGAAAGAGTAAGATTCACAAGATTGTGTATACAGCTTGATCTCCAAAAACCTTTGAAAAAGTTGGTGATGATTGAGAGGAGGGTGCCATGATATTTCTTATGAATGAGTCAATTCACTATTTAAACTAATACTATGCAGTATTATGTGGTTGGATTATAATGAAGAAATATAACTTATATTAGTAGACGAACCTAAACATGTCCTTAGTATAATCGAAAATGAGCAAATCAATTGAAAGACAGATATGTTGCCTATCAAGTCCAATTGAGGGATGCTTTTTCTTAGGTATCGGAGCAGATGACTCCCAAAAGATAGAGAAATAGATTTGACTGACTGGACTAGTAGTATATCTGACTGGACCCAAGTAAAATAGATCTTGAATCCGATTATGGATTTATTCACTTGTGACATATCTAAATCTGACTATGTATACGTGACTCGTACACTTTGATGTAGGTAAAAGCTTGACTTCGAATAGATAAGGAACCGAAAGTTAGTGCGCTGGATGTACGACTTCCACAGTATGTAGCGTCATTCACAACAGTGGAATTCATAGCTTGAGATATGGGTAAATGAAATCCTCTCATTGGCATTACATGATTGATGAAAAATAAACATGACCACGAGTCATTTGTCTTTGTGATGGATGACTTGATTACTATTTGATAGTAATTGACTTTTCATGAAGGAAGATGTAATAGTTACCATGAGATAAAATAGGATCATATCAGGAGAACAGATATTATCCTAAAGAGATTAAGGATATCCTATGATGGTAACACACTTATGACAAGGCCATTGGACGAGCACTAACCGAGTTGCTTTCGTAATGGTATGTCGTTGGGGTGAGCTCAATCACGATACTATAGTGGAATGATTTCGTGACTAAATAAGTTTATAATTAATAGGCGAAAAATTAGAACTCAATTATAAATCATTTGAGTCTCAATTATATATATCCAATTGATCCCTCCACTAGCTCGTTAAAATATAAATGAATTACATATTAAATCCAATTGACACTCTCCATGATATCCACTTACTTCATGTAAGAAAGATTACTCCCTGGAAGTGAATGTGAGGAGGTGAATAAGATAAACCAAAATTTCCTTTGAAGAGGACGGAAACTAATAAAAGGTACACCTTTTAAGGTTGGAATAAGTGACTAAACCCAAAGGATCCAGAGGTTTGGGTGTTGCAGACATGAAATAAAAAAATAAAGCACATGTGGAAGTCAAGGTCAGATTCAAAAATCTAATTGTAACTCTGAAGGTGTGCAAAGTGCTAACCAATAAACCAACCAAACTCTTCGGCATAAAGTGCTAATGGTTACTCCTATGTGTATAAAGTAACTGACGATAAATCATAACAAAAAATGTAGTACTGTTATCTTATGAGATGACAACTATATCTGATAAGACTCATACTATAGTTATTAAGGGCTTAATATGATTTTATCGAATTTTCAATAATTCAATATTCAACAATGATCGTAACATGTCAAGAAAAAATTGATATTTTTCAAGCAATATTCAAAATTCAATATACATTTATTTATTCAACACTATAACAACATAAGTTTTCCATGGATCTTGTTGAAGGCTTACAAGTATTATTTGACAAGAAAATTCTTATATGATCATCATCAATGTTTACAATAATATACAGAATAATTTAAGGTTTGTTTCATTGTCAATATTTTCATGCTTTTAAAGTTTTATACTCAACCACTTGCTTCTTGATTATAATAGCTCTTAATTTATCTCAAGAGAATACTTTCAATCATTAAGAGAGAATGGGGAAGAAATTCATTTGTTTGCTCTCTTCCACTATGCTTAATATTTAAGGGAGTTGAATTCTACCTTTGATACTTTAATTGATCTGATGAAAGATTTTTTTATTGGTATTTGAATTTTTCATGTTGCTCCATCTTTAGTTGATGTTTAGATTCGAATAGACAAACACTTTCTGTTATCCAACCCTAATTCTATTGTTAATTCGCAATTGATGTTCATTTTATCTTGTTACCAAAAAAATTTAGACTAAATCCTGTTCTTTTTGTTTTAGTCCAACAATGAAGGAATGTAATGGTGCAAATCAACTTAAATCGATTTAGCTAACAGCTTTGGTTGGTTGATTTCAGTTATTATGATAAAATAGGTTATGTGATTGGTCAAAATAGATTAAATCGATGATTAATAAAATTTATAATCGAATTAATCGATTTAATCAAATTTAATATATAATATAATATAAATATATAATGTTTTAACCAAAACCCAATCCATTACATTCACAACATAAACCCAACCCATTAAACAAAATCCTAATTATTTTAATCCAAACCCAAGCCAAATTTAAATTTAAAAAAAAATAAAACAAATGGAACATTGAAATTAGGGATAATGTCATTTTACACCCCTGTACTTTGGCCCATGTTCGAGTGTGGTACCTGAAGTTTCAAAATGTCCAATTTAACAGCCCGTTTTTCAATGGTGTCGGAAACAATGATTTTGGGAACTACAAAACCGACGGAAAATTTTTTATAATGAGTATTTAAATTAAATAAGTCAATAATAATTTTATATGAAATTTTGAATTGACGAATTTTAATTATTGAATTGGTTTGGTTCAAAAGTCAAGTGGTTGTAGATAATGAGGTATTGAGACCTTGTTTCTGAAATTAAAGGCCGTAAATATTTTTATTAAATATTTACTGAGTCTTATTATATGTGAATTGAAGTTTAGTTAGGTAATTTTGATGATTAATTGTTTAATTAAGGAAAAAGAAGTAAATTGTAAAAAAGGTAAATTTTAATTGCTATTGATTAAAAATAAAAGGGACCAAAGTCGAAATTACACCATGGTCAAAAAGTCCAAGCGGTGCTGGATATGATTACCATCCACTAACTTTTGGGTTATTTCTTTATTAAGTCCTAATTAGTTTAGTACTAAATTGAAAAAAAGTTTGTTTTATTAAAATTTAATATAATTAAATGACCAATTATGAAATTGGACCCTCTTTAAATGGTCTAATTATAGAAATGATGTGAAACTCTTTAGATTTTGATAAATTGCATTTAAATCCTAATTAAATGAAAATTTACTAATTAGTCTAGTTTTAGTATGATGAGAATGGTGGTTTCGAGGCTACAAATTATATATTTTTAATATTTACAAGGTCATTAGTATGATATTAAATTTTGGTTACAAAATTTTGTTTATTAGATAATTAATTAAGTAAAAAGGATTAAATCGTAAAAGGTGAAAAAGTTGAATTCTATTAATTAAAATGTAAGTTAAAGTCCTTAAGGGGTAATTAGACCATTCATATTATGAGTGGATGGTCTTGACAATTTTTGTTTGGAAATTTAAGAGATTTTTAAAAGGGTAATTTTGTAATATCATGAGAAATTAATTAAATTAAAAGGTAAAGGGTTGTAAATTCAATTTCTTTCTTCTTTTCTTCTTCTTCAAGCCAAAACACCATGGAAGGGACAAGGTTTATTCGGCTAATTAGGGTTTGTTGTTTTGGAAGATTAAAATTGTGCCACGAATCACGAAAAAGGGAAATTAGCAGAATAGTCCCTAAAGTTTAGCTAAGCTGAAATTTCATTCGATACATTTTGCTGTCTGAAGATCGGATCATCTCAAGGAAATCACACTATTACGGAGCTCGTATGGTAGATTTTACATCACTTGGTCTTATGGCATGTACTAGGATGATATTAACTTTGATGTTAAACTAAAGATGTTGAAATCTTGTCATTTTGATTGTGTAAATGCATGAAGTACAACTTAATTGTTTAAGCTTATGATGTTTGTAAAGACTTAGCAGTTATGTATGTAGTGTGATGATTCAATGCATAACTTGTGTTTGATATGTTAAACTTGTGTATTGGCATAATTCTTAAGATTTTGCATACTTGTTACGGTAGAACATATACAGGTATCGGTAGAAGTACAAGGTAGGAGAGAGGTTGTTCTCTGACTTGGGTTGTATCGATAGTTGAATTACAAGTATCGGTAGTTTTTAGTACTGATGTATCGGTAGTAGGTATGCTTATATCGGTAGAAGTTGCAGGGTGAGAATTTTTGCTCTCTGAAGTTTTTGGTATTGGTAGTTGCATGATTTGTATCGATAGAAGTCATACTTGTATCGGTAAAACTAGCACAATTACTAGTAGAAATTTACACAGTTTTTGAATTGTTCACTGTCTTGACTACTACCGATACTTGATCATTAGGTACTGGTAAAAGTCCCCTAAAATGTTAGAAATGTCATTTTTACCCTTGATGAGATTGTGTTATGATTGAATATTGATTTAAAATCTGAGAGGTGAATTTTGTATTGAATAAATATTAAAATATTTGGATATTTTAAAAGATAAACAGTGTTAAAAGAATAAAAACACCGAAATCCTAACCAGCGACGGTGTTCGAGATTTGGGTGTTACATCCAAAGTGGTACCTGAAGTTTAATTTTGTTACACATTCCGGTACCTGGCATTAATGTTGTTTATTTCTGACATATTTTACCACATAGACCAATTATGTGTCAACACGTGGCAAGGGCAGAGTGAAGGGGCAATTGCACAGGCAAATTAAAGAAGGGTTGTTTTGTAATTTACCCTTCCCCTTCACTTAAATGGTCAAATCTTATAAATTAGTCCCTATATTACACTAATTTATAAATTAGTCCTTATATTTTAATTTGATTTATCCAAAATTTGCTGTCACAATATAAGATAAAACCATTAGAGCATCATGGAACAAGCAATATCTTCCCAATATGCTCATTACTTTCCATTAGCTTATGAGCCTCCCTAGCCTCAGATAAGGGAAATGATTTGTAGATGATAGGCTTCACCTTGCCCGCCACGATTTCTTGCCAAACATTCTTGTCCACTTCATTAACAACCATTGCTTTGTTTTCTGGATTCTTGGTCGCAACGCAACCCCTAAATAAAAATAAAGTATCAAATTACATTCCTATACTGATCTATGATTTTCGATACACCCACTAAAGCTGTAACCATTTTTAGCAGCAGTTTTCAAGATATGTGAATGTTTCAATTTAGGGAAAGCAAAGGCTTGGTGAAAAGTGGGTGCATCAGTGGAGATGTATGTAGCTTGAGAATATTTGTAAATAATGTAGTGCTCTGCTATATGTTCTTCATGTTGGCTACTACCTTGCACTGTGAGGCGTTTTGGAAATAAAGTATTAAGTTTAATTTCGGTGACAGTTCCACCTTGCAAACCAATTATACAAAGCCTTCCATCAAAATTTAAACTGTCTAGGTTTCGCTGAAGGTATGCTGCCCCAATGCAATCCAGAATCACATCGACACCTGCCATTAAAAATGTGTGAATTTAGAATGGTTGCTTGATTGCAGAGAAATTGTGGGTAGAGGTGAGCAAAACTCGATTTGAATCAAAAAATTCGAAAAAAAATTTGAATTTTGAATTATTCAAATTGAGTTATTCGAGTTAAACGAATCGAGTTGAATTTTTTTTTTTGAATTTCGAGTTCGAATCGAGTTTAATTTTTGAATTCGAATTATTCGAATAATTTGAATAAACCGAATAAAACTATATTATTTTTAATTTTAAATTTATATTACCCAAACCCAATACTCAGGCTCAATTTGCTATACTCATTTTCCCTTAAAATTCAAACCATTTATCTTACCCAATTTTTTCCCCTAATATTTAAAACCCATCAACAAACTAAACCCAAATATTTTTAAATCCAAATTTCATTCTTCAAAAACACTCATAAACTAAACCCAAATATTTTTAAACTCAAATATAATTTTATTCCTAAATAACACTCATAAACAACTCCTTTTCATGTTTAAATTTATTGTTCTTTTTTGTTTATTATTATTATTGTTAGATGTACTTATTTAATTTTTATTTGGAAAATAAATTGAAGATATTAACTTTGTAAACCCAAAATCTATTTTTTCTTCCTAAAAAAACCCTAAATTAAAACCCTCAAAAAAAAAACTTAAGCTATTCTACAATGGTTTTGTGTTATTACTGTTCGTTTATTTGACTTTTGTTGTGTTGTTTTTATTTTTTGTTTTGTTGTTTGGAATGGTGTTGCCGTGTAGGTTTTTACTGTATTCTGTACTTTTGCTTATGTTTTTTTATAATCTTGTTGCGTTATTGTTGTTACTTGGATTTATGTTGTTTACTTGAACTTTTGTTTATTTTTTTAATTAAAATCTTGTTGTGTTGTCATTGTTTACTTGAATTTTTTCACTTATTTATTTCAATTTTTCATTGTATAGTCATGTTTAAAAACTTTAAATAAAAATATTTTTTTTTTAAATTACATAAAATTAAACAACACCAAATTAATTTTTTTAATTTAACTCAAACAAATATATTCGATTCGAATTCTATCTCACTCGACTCGATTCGTAAAAATTTCAAATCGAGTTAGGATGATGAAATAGGATTCGAAAATTTTTCATTCGATTCGATTCGATTCAATTGAATGCTCACCCCTAACTGTGGGTACTAATACAAAAGCAATGATTCAAAACTACAGAGCATACCCTTCCCTCCAGTTTCTTTCTTAACGCATGCAACAAAGTCCTCTGTCTTATAATTTGACCCATAAAAAAATACCTGCTTGGAATCTCCTTGAAGTTCAGCTGAAGCTGAGAACCTATCTTCCATGGCCTCTCTCCTCCCTCTTTTACAGTAAACCGAATACCCATCTCCCTCTCTCTCCAACTCTTTCCCGACTTTGCATGGCGTGTCAGAATCGTCAAACTCATGGCCACCGTCGCAACCAATATTTCCAACCTCATCGATCTCTTCCTCTTTAAAACCATTGATACCGGTCCCTGTCCAAGTCTTGGAGCCAAACCCGAACCGGAAGAAGGCGATGAAGTCGAGGCAGAAGAAGACGAGAGCAAAGACACAGGTGGCGACGTTTGAAACTTAAGTGAGGGGGAAGGGCAAATTGCAAAACAACCCTTCCCTAATCTGCCCGAGCAGTTGCTCCTTCAGCCTGCCCCTTGCCATGTGCCGACACATAATTGGTCCACGTGGTAAAATCAATCAGAAATTAACAGCGTTAATGCCAGGTACCGGAATGTGTAACGGAATTAAACTTCAGGTATCACTTTGGATATTTTGAAACTTTAGGTACCACACTCGAACAAGAGCCAAAGTACAAGGGTGTAAAATGGCATTATCCCTTGTAATTTATAAATATGTTTCAGGTAGTTGTTGATACATTGCCTTCCCTTTTTCATCAACAAAGCTTGGATTTGTGTTGATGTTCATAGGATTTGGTGTTTTCTACATTGACTGCTACACCCATCAAAATTTACACGGGAATTCAGGGCCTAAATCATTTCTTCTTGCTTTAGACTTTATGGAGGAAATGAGGCCATGACTCCCTAAAAGCTTTCAAGAATTGGTTGGTATCTTAAATGGGGGTACTCCTTTTCCACCATATGTGAGTAGGAAGGGATGATAGATAAACATGATTGACTCTTTTTAACATAATACTTAAAATTACTCATAGTCCTTTTCTAATTCATAAATAGGAAGATAACGTATTTCAGCACATTTGAATTCACGTCTTCTTACATTGACAACTATACTCATATAACAATTACCAATACTTAGTGATTACCATTATGATTTACACAATTTTATTGAAGTTCGCAGGAATAATAACAAAGCATATTGGTTCGAGAGTAAATTAGCTAATATGTTATGACAAGAACATGTTTCATGGAATTAAATTTTATAGATAATTTAGTATTGTAATTGAGCCCTCATAAAATTTATTTCAGAATACTGTTTAGGTTAATATTTGTAGTGGTGTTTTTCTTTTAGGGTATATTGGCAATTTTTTCTATATTTGATAGTTTTTCTAGTAATCCTTAAACTTCGATTTGTTAAGATGCGATGACACAGCATTTTAAGATTATATCACATTATCACTTAATATTTTAAAATATATATAAAAATATAAATTTAGAAAAATAGACAATTTTTGTGTACTACATAATTATCTCTTAAAATCGGAGTTGGGTGATTAAATTGCGAAAAACTATCAATTTTAAAATTAATATTCAAAAATATTCAAAAAAAATTAATCTTAAAAAAAGTTTAATGATTGTCAAGTTAAAAACTAAACCTTACTCTTTGTTTTTTCTTCAATGTTGACGCAAGGTGTAACTTGTGAAGATATATAATATGGTTAAAGTACTTGGGAGGTACCTGAATTATAGGGATTAGATCGAATTAATCCCTCTATTATTAAGTGAATCAATTTAGTTCCAATATTATTAAAAGGAATCAAATACATCTAAATTGTAATTGTATAAAAAAATGTATTGAATGTTTTTTTTTTTTTTAATTACAGGTCAATTTCAAACAAAAGATTTCATTAACAGAATCATAAAAACTTAAAAAAAATGAACTTTGTTAAATAGTAAATAATATTTTTTAAGCATTAAATGCTAACTCTATTCTAATTAGGCTTTACTTGATTCTTTTTAATAATTCAAGCACTAAATCAATTTTTTAATAGTAGAAGGGTTAATTTGATTCAATCCTTATAATAGAGAGATCTCTCATATACATTGAAGGTTGCACTAAATGCCAAAAAAAAGGTAAAAAAAAAAAAAGAAGCAAAAATTAAACCGATCATAATAGTAGTAAGCAGGGGTCATGTGAGGCTATCAAGAAGAAGAAAAGAACTCTGTGCCATGAACACGATCCTTCCCAACCAAACTTACAAAAAGGTGCAATTCCCACCCTCCGGCCCCTCCCTGATCGGATGACAGCTTATCACACGCCACAAGACTTCACCGCCCTCAACCTCAAGTCAATACTATGGATAGTGGGAACCCAATGCTCTGGCATTGACCTCTAAACTTATATAACATGAAATGGATTTACATTGAACGCATAATATTTGCATGTATACATACATCTACATTTACTGTCATCAACTCTATAAAAAATATACATTCGATTCAGTTATTAATGCATAATGTTTTTAGCCGATATGTTAGGATCATCATCAAGACAACAAATCTTGAAAACCTCAATTGTACCCTAGCCAACAACATCTTGCATGCTAGTAGAAACTCGTATAATTAATGCGCATATACAAATGCATTGAGCTCTAAAATATGGGCATGCCCCAAATGGCGGCACGAGCTGCTGAGGAATCTTGGAATTTCCTTGTTTACTTGTCATTTCTTTACTTCCCCTAATAATACTCCACTGGGGTCTCCGTACAGCTTCCTTCTGCTACAACTTGTCTACGAAATGGTGGAGGTACATATGGTGGGGTTGTGCATCTTAGCAATGCCCAATTGACCCCATGGAAGAACGGATGGTGCTTGATGGCTGATGCACCCATTGTGGACCCTAACCGCCTTGCAGGATCCTTGACCAGTAGCTGGTGAATAAGATCCTTTGCCGCCGTGGGAATTGTTGGTTCTTTGGGGAACTCAAGGGCTCGAGCCACAATATTAGCTAAGGTTAGCTCATGATCGACGCCCTTAAATGGTGTTACCCCATAAAACAGTTCATACATAAAAATCCCCAGTGTCCACCAGTCCACAGGACTACCATGGCCCTCCCCAGATACAATTTCTGGTGCCAAATATTCATGAGTCCCAACAAAAGACATGGAACGGACATCGATTGGTTCAGCCACAAACTCAGGCCCACTACGGTGGCTAGACTTCTTTTTGCGTTTGCGTTTTGGGTGGAAACATGACACTGCAGGTACTATGCAATTAGGTATAATGCATGAAGAGGATATAATAGGAGGTTGATGTATAGGATAGATGTTCTGGGGAGGTGGAAGCAGTGGTTTTTTATTAGAAATAATCTGGGGTGTTGACGTAGATTCATCGCACTTTAATGAGAGGTCAAAGTCGGTGAGCATAATGTGACCATCTGATCGAACAAGCACATTTTCAGGCTTTAGATCGCGATAAACAATCCCTAACATATGAAGGTACTCTAACGCTACCACCATCTCTGATGCATAGAACCTGCAGACACCAAGAATAAAAGCTTGTATTAAGATCAACAACCAAGCAATCAACTACTTATAATTTAATCAGCATCATCATTATCTCCTAACACTGCAATCTCAAGCAAGGGTCCCAACTACCTTGCTTCAACCTCTCCAACATTATGCATGCTATGTATAAGGGGCCCCAGCGTGTCCCATTTTCTAGCTCCCCTCAGAATCTTATCATGCACCTAGATGTTCCCTGGTTGTCTTAGATGGAGATAAATTTTTTTTTGAAGTATGAAACATATCTGTATCCGATGCGTTTACAGTGGAATACTTGTAAAAATATAGCCGATGAATATCCAGTAACAAGGAGAGAGACCTAAAGAGAGAGAAAAAAAAAAAAAAAAAACAGGGTCTACCATCATCACAGCTTAAACCAAAGAGTAAAAAGAAACTTACCCTTTGTTCACTACTGATGACAAACATATAGAGCCTAACAACTCAGTAATCACTACCAGTATCGTATCTGCCGAAGGTGGAACTTTTGATCATGAAGATCATATAAAAAGACATATAATACTAGTATAAGATGCGCAACTTGCTCTAGTGGTGATTTTATTCTCATTAATTTCTCAGACCCAACATAGCATTATCATTCATGCAACCATTTTTCCTTAAAACTTAGCAATATGCCCATTCGAATCATTTGATAAGTTTTGCAGTAAAATAAAAGAAAATGTGATTAGTACATTGTTAAAAGGGAATTAAGTCAAAGTCTAGAAAGATAATAGTGGATCCGTCGTGGTGGTGGTAGTAGTAAAAGCTTGATAATGCATCATATGATGGGATCATCATCACCAATGAGCATTGGAATTCATTAAATAACAAAAAAAAAAGAAACAAGAAGTGCATTTATTGGCTCTTGTACCCAAAAACTAAAAGGGTGTAGCGAAGCATTGATGCAATATTTTAAGGCTAATTTACCAATTAGCTTGAAAAATACTTAAAAAAAAAAATTTCAAAAGTTTGATAATATATATAATTACCGTAAAAAAATACTTTAAAAAAACAAAATATCAATTCCAAACACGAAAGGTTTAAAAAAAAAGTAGCTTTTAAAAGCTTTCAGATTAAAATCAAATCATTGAAAGATACAAAATTTTATTTTGAAATCATCGTTTAGGTTAAACGTAAACAAAGCCTTAGGCACTAGACTCCATAACTGTACTTAAATACGTGTCTCCAACCTACTGACTTAGGTGCTAAAGAGGTCAAATCTCCACTACGTTTTGACCACTATAGCCCAGCCCATCCCGGATCTACCCCTCCATCAAACAAAATTACGAAATGATACCCAAGAAAAATTGAAAATTGAATTCAACCTTGGCACTGTGATTAATTTATTCAGTTATCTTCCATTAATTATCAAAATTGAGTTAAAGTCTATTATTTATATTAAAAATCAAAACCAGACCAAACTTTATCACCGTTACATATGACCTGATTTACAGCGAGAAATAATCTACTGGGGCCCTCCCCGCCCTGACAATCCTACCAGATTTTGAGCATTTCTCCCGATACATCACGTCAAAAATAAAGCAGAGTTAAAAAAAGGACTTTAACGGTTGGCAGGGTGGATATACCTGACGGCGGATTCCGGGAAACGTTTAAGAGGTTGATGTTGGCGGAGGACGTGAAGGTCGCCGCCTGGACAAAACTCTGTTAACAAACAGAGCCATTTAGGGGAATCGATAGCGGCGTAAAGCGAGGGTAAGAAAGGATGGTCCAACAATTTGAGTATTTCCACCTCAATCCTTGCTCGCCCTTCTTTACTCCTGGACGCTAGCTCTTTCTTGTCCATCACCTTTGCTGCAAAAAGGACTTCGCTCTTGCTGCCGCTTTTACTGTTGCTGTTGTTTTTGTTTGTGTCAGCGGCATTGGAGCCGGCAGGTGGTGCATGAGACTTGAGTTCGGCTAAGTAGACAGAGCCGATATCGCCGGACCCGAGGCGAAGGGAGAAGTGGAGATCGGCGAGGGAGAGCGTGCATGAGCGTAGGGACTTGGAAGAGAACGAACCGTGAGCGGATGGAGCGAGAGAGGAAGAACCGGAGTTGGAGGCGGAGCCTGAGCTGGTGCTGCGGTTTACAGTGGCGCTGGAACTTGAGGTGAAGCTTACGCTTTGGAGATCGTCGGCTAAGTCATCGAGCCACGGCTCCATTGTTTTTTACGGTGAGAAGCAAAAAAGAGATGGAGGGAGGGCAGGAGATAAAGGGGCAGAGGGAGAGAGAAAGAGAGAGCCGCGTTTGAAAGTTTGATAAAAGGGTAGATGGGTCGGGTCGGGGCCCAGATGAAATGGATTTTGATTCTTTGACCCCTCTGGAAGTGGGCTCCCTGTAAAGGAGCGTTACGGATTAAATCAATAAATTGGTCAAAGTCCATTCTATGATTTTATATATTTGTTCGTATATTAGAAATTAAGCAAAGAAAAATGGCATTTTCTATTTTTTCCCCTAATTAATGGGTTATTATATATATAGCTATAAAATAATTTTTAGTTTGCTTCAGGGAAATAATATTAAAGAATGAACCATTTTTTTTAAAAGCATTGGGGAAGCTTGTGCGTATAATTTATGTGTTATTTGAAAATTTTAAGTGTTTCAAATTTTTAATAGTGTATTAGTACTGAATTTCATAAATACTAAATTTATATTAGAAAATTATTTGCTAAATTAATAAGAAAAGCTGAACATGATATTTGATATTAAAAATGATAATTTGAGTATATAATTTTTGTAAAAAAATAATTTATTTTAAATATAATTCTTTAAAAAAAATTAAAATTAAGTGATAAGTACTTATTTAAACATTTAAAAAATATTAAAATAAAAATTAATAGGATATTAAACGTATTTATAATATAAAATTAAAAATTTATGAAATTTTCGATTATTTATCAAAGACAACTTAAGACAGTGGCACACGCCCACTTCTCTTTTTCTTTTCTTTTTTTCGTTTTATGAAAAATAATTAATTTTTGAATGCTTAAATTTAATATTTAATCTTTATATTTTAATTTTTAATATAATTTAGATTTTATATTTTTATAAATTTATTAATTAGTTCAAATAATTAATATTGTTAACTTTTCAATTAAAATATTATATAGTTATATATAATTTAAAAGCGAATTTTTAAATCCATAAAATTAAGATACTAAATTCTTGAAAATAAAAATCGGACTTTATATAACAAGGCTGATTGCAGGGATGAAATCATAAAAAAATTTTAGGGAGTCGAAATTGAATTGTAATTTTTACGAAAAAAAATATAATTTCATCATTTTAATAGATTATATCTTTATAATTTTTAAAGTATTACATCAAATTTTTATATTTTTCAAAAAATAAAATATAATTTTATTTTTATTAATTTAAAATTTTAAATGATTTAAATAAAAAATTATTTTAAGGTATCGGGCCTAGTTGATTGAGAGATAGCAGGCACAACGAATGCATTTATGTACACCGACGTTATTTCCTCGTTATGGATTGATAAGTTTTGAATATCTGTTGAGTATGAATACATTTACATTTTTTAATATTTTATACATTTAAATAATTATTTAAAAAATTATTTAAGTATCTATCTATGTACATATTATTATAACAATCTTAAATAAGTTCAGTGTCATCAGCTTAATACTTACTTTTATATTTTTAATTAATTTTTTTACTCGTGCATTGATTGTGTGGATTATTTAAAAAAGATTAAAATATTTTTTTAAATTGAAACATTTTGCAGAATTTTATAAAAAAATACAGTAACATAAAATGTTTCTTTGATTAGTTTGAATATATAATATTAAAAATGTTTTAAAAATAAAATATAAATTTGTATGTTCATATTCAAAAGTGTTATTGCAACATTAAATAGATAAAAAATTTACAATTTAAATACACAAAGGTGATGTTATCTTTATTTCGTTAATTTGATTTATTGAGTTAATTTAGTTAAAATAAATATGAAAACGAATTAAAAGTGAATGTATATTAAATAATTAAATTTGTTTGATTTAATTAAAGTAAATGTAAAAAAAATTAAAAGGGATATTAAATATGTATCAGTTAATTTTTCTGTTTTCGATCTGGCCCGACTCAAATTTCAATTAAATAAAATTTTAGGAGAATTTTACTTAAATTTAATTATAAAAATAAATAGATAATAATATAAATTTATATATTTTATTATTGTAAAATATTAAAAATGAAATACAGGTGCAACAAATTTTATTTTTACTAAAGATTACATTATTATTTTCTTCTTTGCTGAAAAAACAATATATTTGTTTGTTTTAAAAAAAGTTGATGGTAAGGTACATTGTACTTTCAAGGAAAATGTAGGTTCGAACTTTGAATATGACATTATTAAAAAATATAGTCACAAACTTTGAACATAAACAATAAAACGGACATGAATAATATAAAGAATTAATAATTATTTTACGGGTTATTATTCGATACACTGGCACTAAATTTTTTTAATTCCACAAACAAACTTAAGAAACTTCTAAGTTCCTTAATTGACATTCTAAAAAATAAAAACTAAATAAATAAAACACATGTCGATTTCTTAAATCCACTTGTAAAATTAAAAACTACACAGCTAATGTATCAATAATAATCCATTTTATTGTATTTATTAATTAATATAGGTTATTATTAAAAATTAATTCAAAAAATGAGATCACTTTAAATATAACTTAATATTTCCTTTTATATATATATATATGTTTGTTCCTTCTTTTATATTTGTGTGTATATATATTAAAAATGGACCAAAGAAGTGAATCACTTAATGACTTTTTTTTTTAATATATTGGTATAATTACATGATAATATATGTTCATATTTTCTTAACCTTTTGACAACACACACACAACTTGCACACACAAACGCTCAAACTCGAGACCCCTAGGATAAACAACATCCTCTTTTCCACTAGAGCCACTTGTTGGGTTCAAATCACTTAATGACTTGAATATGTATTGAATATTGGAATTGATTTGGTTGAAATGCATTATTGATTGTCCTATTACATGAGTATATGAAAGACTCGTCTATTTTTTTGTGAAATGAAATACTAGGATTGAAAATGTCATGAATACATATCTATATAATTGTATTTTTGATTGATAAGGTAAGTTGATGAACATGTTTTATATGAACTTATTAAGCTTTCGTAAAGTTTACTTGTTTTGTTTCTTGTTTTTTGTAGTTGAAATTTTGTGGAACATGATCATCGGATCTCCTTAAAGCTCACACTATCCATCATTTGTCTCTGTAGTTCTTTTGAATGATCTTTTATGATTATGTGGCATGTAATAGGGTTTAGAGTAAAAGTATTGAATGAATCTAAGTCATGTTGTAACGCCCCAAAAATTTAAATTCCCTTGTGAGAGTTGTAACATTAAAACTGTCATTGTTATGGTGGTTAAGTGCTTTAATTGTTTATCTTAAATTCAAGGTTCAAGTTGTGGTTTTGAAATGTAGCCATTCTTTTTATCAAACTCTAGAGTTTGATGACGACCCATAAATTTACTTCGGTATGTCATTATTTCAATGATGAGCCTAATGGTTCAATGGTCATGCAATTGTCAGATTATTTGGGAGTCACGAGTTTGAGTCTTTGTGAGAGCAATGAGGATCTATATTAGGTGGTTGGTCATTTGAATTTTAAATGGAAACTAAAATGAACCAACTCCTCTCTCTAAAATTTTTGTCATTCTCCTCTCAAACTTAGGCGTTTCTTTTCACAAAATTTTATTTGCACTTTGTTGTTGGAATTATGCGTTGGTTGTGCTTCTTGTGCGAATTGACTGCTTGTCGTTAGTGGTAAGATTACTGATTGGATGTTTGATTGGTATAACCCAAGTAGAATACAGTTTATTTGCCATTGTTGAGTGTGTGAACTTTGCTTTAATGAAGAAGGTCGAAGTTTGACTAATTTTACTGTTTTAGGAGAATGTTTGATCGATGACAGCTAGCGAGCGAGCATGATACGTGAAGTGAGTTCGTTTGAAGGTAATGCCATGGTTTTACTTTGATGGACTTGAATTGTGGATGATTAGTTGTATGTAAATTGATGCGAGAATGGAATTGATCGTATAGATGGTTGTTTCGTGTCAATATTGGTTGTTGGGGTCTCCATACTTGTGGAATTATAATTTCGTTGCAAGTAGGGTATCACAGCCTTTGTTGTTCTGTAAATTTTACGGTAAACTGTGTCAAAGTTACTGTTGTTTGGCGGCACATGGGCTGGCACACGGGCGTGTGACCAGGTCGTGTGTCATATAAAAAGGCTATAGTAGACACATGTGTTATGCCCACGGTCGTGTGCTAGGTCGTGTGATCGTACTATTTTGGGGAAACAAAAACAGTGAGTTACAAAGGCTGGACACATGGGCGTGAGCCAATCCGTGTGCAGTGAAATTTTGTGTGTACATTGGCGTCCTTTTGGAAGTTCTCGAATTACTGAACTGGCAGTGACATTGGAAACACTGCGATACATTACTGAACCGGCAGTGACACTGGAAACACTGCAACACATTACTGAACCGGCAGTGACACTGGAAACACTGCAACACATTATTGAACTGGCAATGACACTGTAAACACTGCAATATCATATTGAATTGATGGTGACACTGTAAACACCGTGCAACTAAGTAGTGAGACTGTAAATACTACTAGCCGATATTGAGTTACACTGTTATTGTATTCACAACTAGAAGCTGTGACGGTTAACAATTAAACGTTATTGTCTTACGTACTTTTAACATAAATTCTCAAGAAACCTTATTATAGCTTGTATTAACTCTTTGAATGATGTACAAGGACTTCGTAGACATGAGGGTCGACGGATGGGGAGCTTGGTCATCTTAGAAATTGTAGGACTTAAGCTATCTATCTAATGTTATGCTAGGAACGTGTTTGTGGTACTTTGAACTATGGTGATACTACTGGGTTGTTGTTGAACGTATTGATACTTTAATGACATAATCGTGTGCTTGTTTCTTTATGTTCTTCTCTACTTCCCAAGTGATGCTTGTGACTTAGCTATTCTTCTAGGCTAGGTTTAGGTTTTACACACGCTTTAATGAAGTTTAAAGAGTTGGGTATGAACTGTGATTTCAAACTTGTGATTTTTAATGATCTGGGTAAAAGTATTGATACCAGAGACCAAGGTATCGACACTTTACCGAATGAACCATTTTCAAAATTGATAGAATGCATAGATGGTATGGATACATAATTTAGTATCGATACCTAACACAAAAATATCAATACCTATTTCCTCAAAAATCGACAGAATGCATAGATGGTATGGATACTTAATTTAGTATTGATACCTAACACAAAAATATTGATACTTATTTCCTCAATATCGATATCTTGTTCAAAGTTTTAATTTTTTACATATTGGTCCATATTCATGCTCGAATCTAATCCATTATAATTAAAAGTTTGATTACTCTTGTAATTTATTAATATGTTTATAAATGTAGTGATTTGATGTTGTAAATTGCCTATGAATGTTTGATATGAGTAATAGCATTCCGTAACTCGGGTTTGCTAACCGGATCGGGTGAGGGGTGTTATAGACCACGTAATATCGTTTAGTATTAGTTAAACATTAAATAACCAATGAGTTAATATTGGCTTCAATTTTGCTTTGCGTTCAAAAACCATTGAGGATAATATACAAAAAAAAAAATTTAATGCAACTCATGGGTAATTTTATTAAACCAATCTATTCGAAAAAAATACAAGTTTACAAACGAATATACTACACTTAGGGCATCAGATCCAACAATTGAAGCCTGCATCAAATACAAGTTAAAACTCTTCTTCTCTCGAGCCACAACCAAGGAGTCTCTAGTCAATTTCCACTGCCTTTAACTAAAAATGTTACAAAAACCATCACCATCAAATTTAAACGAATATCTAGTGCATGCCTAACATCTTTAAGTGCAACTTGGTTCCATTATTAGTGACAAAGCTAACATCTTTCATGCCAAAAACTTGTACCAAGTCTTCATTACCCATCTTCAATATCCCAAATCACTAGAAGTATAAGATGTAAAGAACTCCTTCCGTGAAATAACATGAAATGAAGCATCAATGTCTATCACCCAACTAGTCTTTTCACATGCTAGGTTGATCAAATTCTCATCACAAAGGACTAACAGATCATCAATAGTAGCGGAAGTAACATGCTTATATTTCTCGATATCCCTTCTCTCTTGTTTATCACTACCACCTTTATTCTCTTTTCCGCTTGTAGCAATACTTCTTGATATGACCTTTCTTGCCATAATAGTGACACTCATGATTCTTATCTCTTGATCTCGACTTGCTTCGGCTTTATCTCTACCCTTTTCACCTTTATCTTTGCTCCTCTCCCTATTTCTAGTAACTAAAACCTCAGATTTTGATGAAGAACCTTGAGACCTTCTTCTCACCTCTTCATTCAACACACCACTTGTAGCAATGAGTAAGGTCATAATACCTTCTGGAGCAATATTAATGAGTGAAACTTGAAACATTTCCCAAAAGTCAGATAAAGTAGCAAGAAACCAAAGCATCGTAATTTCATCATCTATTTTAATTCTCATACCAAGTAGTTTAGTCAACAAACCTTGAAACCCATTCAAATGATCGACTATAGAAGTCCTTTTCTTGTATCTCAATGTCATCATTCTCTTAAGCATGAACAACTTGTTATTGTAACTTCGAAGCATACAAGTTTTCAAGCTTGTTCCACAAAGTACCTGCATGTATCTCTTGATCAATGTGGTTATAGGTATTCTTTTCAACAAATTACCAAAAAAATCGCACATTTGCTGATGCTCAAATTCCCACTCTTCATTAGTTTTCGACTTGGGTTTTTTAGTAGCAAAAACAAAAAGGTGCAAAGCCTTCACAAACAAAAGATCTTTCATCTTGTTCTGCCAAAGTTGATAATTTGTGCCATTTAACATAATCATATCACTAGTGCTAATTTTCATAATTATCAAACACAAGAATCAAGCTCCTGATACCAATTTTTTGGGATGAAATCGAACCTGACGAAACAACATGGAAACACAATCAGTGTTCTTTCACTCCCAATAAATCAATTCGATAATTATGACAAACCCAATAATACAACATATCAATAATCAATGTAAACCAACCACAATATCACAGAGAAAAATAATAAATCGAGACACACAATTTTTTAATTGAAAAACCCCTTTAAAGCTAAGGGTAAAAACCATGAGACATTCAAAAGTCCACCAAAGATTTCAATATAATCAAAGTCTTGCTACAATATCACAAACAAGCCATAATAAAAGGTATACAACTCAAACAAGGTTATTAACAAATAATCTCAAGCAAACTTTAAAAAAAAAAAAAAAATTTGATAATATCACCTAAAAGGGACTAACTTTAAAAACCGAATACCCAAAACCACAGTACCCGAAACGAAAATCAAGCCATACACATTATGGATTTCCGAATGTACTAACTATCATTAAAAATCAACTCCGTCGGACACCAAATAGACCTCCCAACGAAGAAAATACGAAAACTTACACGTGTAAAAAACACTATTATCTCTGCCACTTTTCTTCGTTTCACTTTGACTTGCAACACCCATAAGAAAAGTTGCTGCCCCACACTATTATCATACACCTTTTGGGCCCAGGGCGATCAAGTTTGAGAGTTGAAAAGCTTGAATTGTCCATTAATGAATGCTTTGATTTCATGTTTATTATTTAGAAATGAAGAAATAAGATGTATGTTTGTTGTGATTGGGTGAAAACATTAAGTAAGAGAAGGGGAATGCTACCCAACCAGCTGCCATATGATTATTGTATCAGTGAACAATTAATGTAGCAAAAGTTGGGTACCTTTCTTAACTTAACTAATTCATTTCTCCTCATTATTGCATTTGCTTTTCATGCGAGTCTGTCTTCTCCTTTATCTTTTCCCCTTTTCTATGAAAATTTAACTTCTTTCTTCTAAATTAAGTTTAGTCTGTTTTTATTTATTAATTAAGATGTGTTAAATCATTTACTTTTATATATTAAATCATTATATATACACATACACGATACCTTAAAATATCTAAGTAAATCAATATTATTTATATATTCATTCTCTAAAATATTATGCATTTTTAATAATAATTTATATTTTTTTAAAATAAGAGTAAACTATACAGAATCACTCAACTTTCAAAAGTTTTCATTTTAGGTATTCGATTTTTTTTTTGTAATTTAGACACTCATATTCTAGTTTGCCTTTATTTGTAAAAAAATCTAATTTTATTCATATTTTTGTTTGGTAGGATTGAAATAAAATTGAAAGGATAAAAAATTGAAAGAAAAAATAATAAAAAAGATCGAAAACATATATTTTCTTTTAAATGATGTGCATGTTAGATAGATGAAAAAATTGAAAGAAAAAAAATTAATTATCTTTTTATTTATTCCTTGGTAGAGTTTAAATAATAAAAGGAAAGAAAACAAAACCTTCAAAGATGCATAATTTGAACTTATTTATATCTATCTCTCAATTTCTCTCTTACTATTATTCCAATTTGAAAAGATTTATTTTTATGTATTAAAATAAAAAATAATCAACTCTCCTGTTGCCTTTCCTCTGTTTAATCTTTTCTACAAAACACACTCAAATTTTATTTTATTTTACTTTAAAGATTGAAAATATATACATATTTTTTGCTGAATGGAAAAATATATTAAAATAGATATAATTGGAGTTTGTATGTATTTAATTGTTTGTTTGACTTTGATTTTTTTTTTTATTGTTATTATCTAAAATCAACCAAACACCTGAATCAAGGGTAAGAGCTGAACTGAGCCATTGCATATTCATACAATCGTATAACTATGGATTCCAAAAACTAGAAAGCGGATACAAGAAGCTGACAGCAAACCTAACAGCCAAAACACAACTATGTTACGTACAGTGACTATATAGTATATAATCCAAGGTATGAACATAGCTTGCTAGGTAGTGCCAAAACAGCAACTCTGTTTTCTTCCAACACATGCAAAAAGCTGAATTCTTCATAAGAACCTTTGTACAATCTTTAATATAAGCTTAGCTCATATGATGAAGGCCTGTTTAAATCCTTTACGGCCGCGTTTCCTCCTTGGGTTGGCGCTGAGCATGCAAGAAAACGCATTTACAAGTTCAGAGTCCTCCTCGGTTATAAGAACCTTTGCTGCACTAGGGTTAGCAAGGAGAAGCTTTGCTACAAGGTATCCAGCAATAGACCATGTTTGAAACAACCGTGACTGCTTTCCGATAAACCTCGCTCTTCTAGTGTCATAGTATTCTGGCCACTTGTCTCTAGATAAGCGTCTCTCAGCAAGCATGACAGCTTTTTCAGCAATCTCTGGTCTGTTCATCTTCATGCATGCCACAGTGAGCTGGAACAGCACCATGGTTATGATAATAACAAGAAACAACTCTAATGTAGAATTAAGATCGGAAGGCATCTCAATCAATTCGCAACTGTATGGGTGTAAAACTTTTCACAACTCAAGATGAAAGTACAATAAAAGATATGAACGTAAATGTGTCAAGCTGTTTAATCAGCTAGTAAAGTTTTCTTAGTTTGGAAAGAATAAACTAACCTGCCAAAGCAAAGATGGCCAAGAACCTCCATTGTGGTATGACCAGGCACTGCAATAAAAAAGAATAATCATTAAGTATGGCTGGAAGAACTAGGAATGTATTGCCATAGTTAATTACTAAGTAAGAAAAAGTGTAATCATATGGGTGAAGGCAATACGTGTTCTTGGGGTCACTTCCTGTGATAATCCGCCATTCCTGGCCCTCAAGAGCAGGATAACATATTTTCAATGGCATATTAGCCACCAACTCCGACCATTTTTCTTCAACAAGATCCAATATGGCATGTGATTGATCAACCGTTGCAAGGCCGCCAGCAATAGACCATAAGTTTCCAAGTGAAAAGAAACGGAAATCCATGTGAGCTGGCTGCAGGTTTCCAATCAAATAACCTCCCCTGGAAGGCATAAATTCCACTAACCAGGAAGGGATCTGATCAGGGTAGATGTTGAACTTATTAACAGCATCATATGAATACTCCTCTGTCTTGTAACGGTAAATTTCATTAAGCTTTTTCATGTCAATCCAGTAATATTCTCTGATGTGAAATGATAATGCAACTAAACGATTGTTAAGAGCTCTTATAAGGTCAGCAGAACCATCTTCAGGAGCAAGCATCTCACGTGCACAGAGTAATGCCGAATAAAAGAGTGCCTGCAAGAACACAAAACATTTTATGCAAATGGATGCCTTTATATCTCTGCTTAACAATGAACATGCCAACAATCATTAAACTTCAGCTTCTATAAAATAAAAGCAACTATAAACCTGAAAAAAATTATCAAGCACTAAAGGATAAAGATGTTTCTTCTCACTAAAAGGAGGAGAGGAGGAGGTCCCCGGTTTAAAACAATGCTGCCTTAAGGCTAACAATGTTGCACTACAGAGAGAGTACAGATTTGCCTCGTAGCAATTTTGAAGCTACCAAAGAACATAATTCATTCCTCAAAAGAGCATCTTAATCAAAGGTCCACATCAAACATTTTAAAATGTACTAAACCTGAATTTCCAGAGGATGACCATGAATTCCCATGCGACGATCTATCATGCAAGAACCATCTGTCACTAACAAAGTTGGAAACATGTCAAAGCCATCAGCGAGACAGAGCTTTAAGATCATTTTAATCCCAGTTTGCACATCAACCCTCTCTTGCACTGAAAGATCTCCAGTGCATTTTCCATAAGCTCGTAAAAGTATAATCCACCATAGTCCTGTAAGTGAGATAAAAATTTGAATCATTAATCTCTTGGGTTAACTACAAATTCATGTATACCAAGATGTATGTCAGAGAGAGAATACAACGCAACATTCTCTAACCAGAATCAACCGGAGCAACACGGCCGATTGCAGCTTCACCAAAATCAGGGTCTAATACATCTTCAGTCACAGAATCATCACCATCAAGTGGAACAGTACGCACTTTGAAACTCGCAGGCATCAGCCCTTGACCAGGACTATGACAATCCATGGTTTTCTCCCAGCTCTGTCGATAAAGAAATAAAAAGAAAAGCAGTAATTCAATTGAAACATGTCAATTCATGCTCCAAACTAGTAATCCAATTGTAATGCTTGACCAGAGAAATAAGATGGGCATTATATTACCTGCAACTGAAGAGTGTGCAGAATGAAATTCCGAACAATATCATATTCTCCCTTCAATAGAAAAGCTATCCCTGAAGGTATGAAGTCACGGATAAAGACTTGATCATAGTTTAGACTGCTTGAGCTGCTAGTATCGCTTGCAGCAATTGTTCCAATCAGATTACCACAATAATAAACAACGGACTCCTTTAGCAAATCCCATGCTTCTTCCTCAATCCCTTTCCTACCACCTACTGTCCCAACCCCATTCGTGTCACCACTGGCAACTCCTACCCCATCGGATTGCACCAGTTCATTCAACTCTTGAACATTACTCACATTAGTCTTACCATTTATAGAAAGTGATGTGGGTCTTCCATCATCTGCGGTTAATTCACTAACCCTATCAGCCCTTTGGCATTTGCATATCAAGAGACGTGATCTTTTTGTTAGGTTCTTTCTATCAGTACTACAAAAACTGATACTCCTAAACCCAGACCTCTTTATTCCATTTCCCAATGTTCTTAAACTATGATGGAATTGTACTAACCCTAAATTTCGTTGTTTTCCAAAATCTGAACTAGAGTCGGATAAAAGCATATGATTTAAACACAAAGATGCTTCTGACAGCGCCATCAATCTTGAACCCTAAACTGAATTCAGTTAAGTTCTTGAACCAACTACCTATTTAACACAAAGAAAAAAAGCAAAATTATCGATTAATGAATAAAATAATAAGATTATGGATATTCGGTTCCCTGTGAAGCTAAAGAAAGTGGGGATCAAACTCACCTCTGTACGATCAAAGGATATTTATCAGTTTGGTTTTGAAGCAAAAGGAAGGACCATCCCCAGATTTTTTTTCTCGGGAAAAGACAGGTTCTTGGATGAGGAATGTAGAATTTTCTCGGCATCCAAACAACTTGCTCGTTCTCGCCTTGCTAGGAAATCTAGGATGGACCAGAATGGAGACAACTCAAAACGGCCCCGTATTGTCTAATTCTAATGCCCAATTGGTCGGGTAGGGGGACAATTTGGTGAATTTCGATTGGGTCACAAATAAAAAGATAAAACCAATATTAGGGGAGAATTGGATAATGTTCTCCTTTTTCCTGAAAAATGATAAATAATTATGAGTTGCAGCAATGAGGTTTGCACGTGTGGCATTAGATGGGGACTGAAGTGGGCCTTTCCGGTGACAGATTGTTGAATTATGTTGGTTTCAAAATAGAAATTTTTGAATCATTTCTGAAATTTAATAATATTATTAATTTATTTAAATTTAATTATAAAATTTTACTAATTTTTTAATATCATATTATTTAAACCCGAATAACCCTGTGAAGTCAGATTTTAACAATTAAATTTTTTCCACTAATATATATTACAACACAAAATGATAAATTATTAAACTTTTTCTAAAGTTACATATATTCTTTTTTAGTACCGGTAATAGCTTGTTTTGATTTATTTTTTAAATATATTATTATTATTATTATTATTATTATTATTATATACTTATAGTCTAACTTTTATTTTATAAAAACCTATTACATATAAATATACTTCAGTTACATTGTAGAATTGGATTTATATGAAGTTATAAATTTTAAAATTATTAATTAGATCAAATGATTTAATTTAATGATTATTTTTTGATTTTAATGTAATTATAAAAAATAAAATTATTAAAATAAAGAGATACTAAATTTTGATTTAAAAGAGTAAATTACGTCTATGATCACTTTAAAAAAGAGTTTGTCCTATTTCGATCACTTTGAAATTTTTTAATTTAATCACTCTAATTAAGATAATTAATCACTTCTATTAAAAATTCCGTTAATTCACTGACGAATTGTTAAAGCCGACACATTAATCCATTGAGTGATTTACAACTTTTGACTAAAGCTAAACAACTCGCTATAATTAGTTTTTTTTTTTTTTCTCTTCCTCTGTTCTCTGTCCTGTGTTCAGCACTCTGCTTCTTTTTCATTCTTTTTTTTATACAGCCATTTTTTCTTTCAAAAAGGTAGCTAAAAAGTTGAAGTTAAGTTGGAAAAGAAGTTTCCAAACTCAAAGAAAAAAGAAAGAAAAAGGAGAATGTGCATTTGAGCTGTGCTGGTATGAAGGATAAATGGAAGATTTTGGTTGGAGAAAAGCAAAGTGAAGAAGGTTGCTTTTTTAACTTCTCTCATTTATGTAGGCAAGAAGGATGAGAGTGGAAGATAGAAGAAAAATGGTTCCACCTTGGGTGGTTTTTTCTCAACGCTAGAAGTGAGTTTTATTTATGTGCCATCTTTCATATGTAATGTGTATAGTTAAAAGAAATATCATGTATCAATCACTCAATAGATTAATGTGTCACATCAACAATCCGTTAATGAATTAACGAAATTTTTAACGGTAGTGACTAATTCAAACAATTATTTTATTTAGAGTGACCATATTGAAAAAAAATATAAAGTGACCTTGAGTATAGTTGACTTAATTTTGAATAGCAAAATATTAAAAGTTGTAATGGATTTCACTTGAGATCATTCTAACATCAAATCACACAAGAATACGTAATGTTCATGATTGTCTCTGAAAAATAAAATAAAAAATATTTGTAATGCCATGCATACGTAGTATTGATTAATTGTGATAATAAGAAGCAGGGATCATCCTAGTTTCCATGTAAGGGAAGGATAGTACTATACAGTATGTAGGATGACAAGAATAATATTATTGAATAAGTAACAAATAATGCTAAAAACCAAAGAAGCGCCTACAGGTTTCAATGATGTTGTTTCCCATATTATCAGACTCCTTTGTTGAACGGGCCACCATGATTGTATTTTCATCATCTGCAACTGGAACTGTGTCATATTGATGATCTATTCTGCAATAAGCAACATCGTTTGTAGCAGAAGCTGATGAGGCTCTCTTTGAAAAGGCTCTCCTCACGGCCTTCCCAATCCCTCCTGATGATGATGATGATGATGAACCTTGTTTCCCATCCTCTAAATCAGCTCTCATTGAAAATGTTTTCCCAATCACTTTGCCATCAGAACATGCTGATGATGATAAAAGTCCCAGAGGGTTTCGCCTCAATACAGCCTTGATAAGCTCTTCATCTTCATCTTTATCTTCATGCCCTTGATGAAGAAATGAATCATGGAGATTATCTAGATCAGAGTTTATGGTATTACCACTGATCTTGATCCCCTGTTTTGTGTCTGGGAATTTGTAGTTTGGTTCGGACATGGGTGTTTTGAGGAGGAAATATGATGACAATAGTCTTTCATCTATGCCTTTATGTATTGAAGAATATATTGTAATTAAAGCCTTGCAACTGACACCATGCTGTTTGATGAATGAAAAACTCATCATGGAAAACACTGCAATTAACTGATATTGAAATGCATTCATGAATCATAATTTCTGTATAGACAATGACCTGCTTTCTGCAAGGGTATGGAAAACATGTTTCTACAGTTTATTCAACATCTAAATGTGCTTTGTAACTAGATTTCTCCAGAAAACAAGCAATATCTTCAAGTATAAAATAAAATTAACAGAGGGGAGCATTGGAAGCTTTGAAGAATAAAAATATATCACATGATATCTATGTACAAATAGGAAGTGTAAGCCTTAGGTACTAACAATAACTTACCAGCAAAAGGCAATATGTTCATCAGAGGGCTACCCCTCAAAGACAAGGCTAGAATTTAAATTTGCAGAGCATAAAAATATGCTAAACATCCTATTTCATCAAATCCTTCAGAGCTTGTGGTGAAACACTACATACAACCAAAATCATTTTTGAAGCCAACATATGAACAATTTATAGTGTGGTTTCTTCCACATTTTTTCTTTGATGAGGTGTCAGCCAAATTTGGATTCAGGCAGATCCTACAAAATACAAGCTAATACTACCTAACAAAAAAATGCTAAAGAGTAACTTCACATGTCCATGTTATGATCATTATCGTTGTCACCATCGTAATATTCATCATCGCGCTGGATTTGCTTGTCTTGGGTGTGCTCTGTAAAGAAAAATGTAAAGGAGGTGTATTAGATGCAGAAAGAAAAAACTTTCACCAGAAATCAAATGGCAACTAGTGTACTTGAAGGCACAGCATGATGCCACAGCTCTAGGCTACACATTATCTACTTACGATCCATGCGCTCATCAGGATTTTGCTCATCTTCATCAAAATCAGGAATATAAAAATCAGGTGGAACCTACAACACAGATAATAGCCATTAGACCACCAATATTTTGACGAGTAATCTAGCTTGTCCAGATTCAGATTTAATTGGAAACTAGTTGTTTGCTACTCACCTCCTGCATCTGTACACCTGGAGCATGTTGGATGCTACGAAGGTTTTCCAGCACTTGCATCTTGATCGTACTAAGATATGACTTGCTATTCAAATTCTCCTGCATAATCAACCAAAACACGAAAGCTTATGAGGGTTCTGTCTTCTTTGACATCATTGTGGCACGATACTAACTATATCGAGACCATATCAGCTGCCAATCAATTAAACAAAATAAGCCCTTGAATGAACTTCAATTGTGTAAAACAACGTACTATGTGCCCATTTGGAATATTCAACAAGCAATCTGGTGCAAAATATTTGATATACTCATTTTCTGGGATTTCTGCACAAGATATCAAACTTTTAAGTGAGTTTCTCAATCTTCCAAACAGTGGAACATGTTAACAGCAGCTCTCTACCGAAAACATAACCACACACAGTGAAGAACTAACCAAAGACCTTTAAAATCTATCAACCAGCTTATTTCAATACCAAGCAGATATAAAGATGCAGCAATCAACATAACATTCACATAATGAAAAACATCCTAGGATATCAGCAGAGGTAATCAATGAGTCAACATATATGTTTAGATGCTTTAAAAAACTAATTTAGCTAACCCAATTCTCACGCCAAGTTGAATGGGAAAAATACCAATATCATGATAGCATGTCAAGAAAACAAGTGAGGATAGTCTTAGCATACCATTAGGAAGGTCTGTATCTAAAAGAACTCCTGTTTCAACAGCCCAGCAGCGTGCAACATTTTCTTTAGTATATCCTCCACCTCCGGTAACCTGTAGGACAAAAGATTCCTCTCTTTACTTTAAATACAAATTATTTACAGCAGTTAAAAGGTAGTCAAACAAACAACATACCAGTAAAGGTCGGTTGAATTTCTTCACAATTTTAACACATTCAGCATGTCCTGCAAATAACATCAACAGCTCCAACATTCATCAACAACTTAAGGGGGAAAAACAGTCCTTACTTTACAAGTCAATTTGAGTACCATCAATTGAGAGATTGAAACAGCCCAAGCGATCCCCAGCAAGAGAATCTGCCCCACATTGAAGAACTATTGCACCTGGTTGATACATTTCAACAACCTTGGAAATAATCTACAAAAAGTTTATATTTGCACATAATGGTTTAAATGATACAGCGATATAGAAAAAGCAATTACCTTTCTATTATATGTTTTTATTTTGAGTACTTACTATCTTAAACAATCTAGTGAAGCTAGTGTCATCAATTCCATCTTTGAGTGGGACATTTATGGCGTAATACTTTCCTTCTCTTTCTCCTATGTCCTTCAATACAACTTGTATCAGTATTTCATTCCAATATCAATTTGGTGTAATACTAGCATTTCTCAATAAAAACTATCCAGAGAAAAAGATGTTACAAGTGAAGTAGATAATAAATTTCTGGATTGTACAAATTTGAAAGCAAATAGGTAAAGTAACAAGAAGGACGCAACTACACTAGTTCTCTTTCTCCAATAATAAGTTTTAACTTAAAAAGTTTATATGCTAGGAAATGTTCTCCCCTAAATTCACAAAGAAAAAGCATGAAAGAAAGACTAGCACCATCAACAAGTATAGCTCCTAAATAAGAGCATATGTAAAACAATATCATGGGTAATTTGCTTCTTGAGACATTGTACTTGGAAAAAGTAATTTAAAAGCTTCAATGAGCAACAAACTGGGAGTACCGCATCCTATTAGTAGGGGATATATATAATGCATTGAGAACAGTTAAAGCACTTAAAAAGTGCAAAACTTAAAACAAGAATCAGAGTTGGAAAAATCGATATACTCAGCTCTTAAACAATTTAGTCAAAGCAATTATATTATGATGTTTGTGAACAAATATATTAACAATAAAATTTACCAAGTGACACCAGAAAATAAAACCAAGTTACCTACTGTTACTGCTAAAACATTTAATAGCAATAAAAAGCAAAGAATTGAGAATAACCTTCACATCACCAGTTCCAGGAAAGAACATATCTCCAAACTTGTGAAAACTAACAGTCATTACCCTGTCATAATAGAATTTCAACAAGTTGATCAGAGACTGCAGTTATCAACCTTAATTATTAAAAGTGCAACAATTGAAATAGCATTTCAGAGATGTGTGAAGATGCTAAGCCTCTTACTGGTATCATAAAATAAGCAAAGCTGATCTAATTTTAAACTTTACCAATGGTTATACGAACATAACCTCCCCCACCCAAGTGGATAATTCTTCTAACAGTAAATCACCCAAAGAACAGCATTTTTGGCTCCTTTTCTGAGCTTCAAACTTTTGAAATGATGTCTAATCCAGCTCCTATGCTAAATTCACAATCCAATAAGAAAAGCAAACTACCTGTCAGTGAAATAAAAGGCTTCTTCAACACCATCACCATGATGTACATCTATATCAATATATAAAACACGGGCATGATACTTCAGAAGCTCCAAGATTCCCAAAACCAAGTCATTGATGTAACAAAAGCCAGATGCCTCACACTTCTTGGCATGATGTAAACCACCAGCCCAATTTATAGCAATATCACATAACTGATTGTTTAATCTTCTTGCAGCATCTGCCAGCCATGACACAATTACAACTGAATATGCACAAATCAAATTAACAGAAATAGCCCACCATATCAGAATTTACCTATTGTCCCACCAGCATAAATTTGACAAAATTCAAACAAGTTTTCAAACACAGGGCAGTCTTCTCCAAGATTGTCTGGGAAGAAGAAATAGAAAAAGATGGAATCAAACTCCAAACCCATATACATCAGAAAAAGCATAACCTAATCCTTTCTCCAAATAATATTTGCATGTTCATTGGAATGGGTAAAATACAGATACTTTGGACTATTGCTAACATGTTTTTCTACATTATTTGGCGTGAAACATTCATGAAACAAGATAATAGAACCAAGTCAGACTACAGCATATAAGCAAGAAAAAAGTAAACAGCTCTATCAAATAGAGAGAACTGAAATGAGAAATGAAACCATATCACTGCTATAAACAGTACATGATCGCTATCACTTGCACCAATACTATGTTCTTAAAACTTCTGTATCTATCAATATTGAACAAGGCAATCCATAGAACTTCTTTTCAACACTTAGATTAGATAAAGCACTAAACTAACGATACAATTAGTGACAGTGTATCAACTTGAATCTAGGCCTAACCCATTCATTTAACAATTAGAGAGCATTAATAAGAATAAACAGGTTTGCAAACTAATTCAAAAGTCTAAAGTTCGATAGCACAATATATAATATTAATTCGAGAAAGGAAAAAGAAAATGTTATACATACATCTGGCCAATTCATTCGAGAACAAATGCTGCGTATCTGGCGTAATTCGATGCAAAAACTCGACATAATCAGCTGAATGGAACTGGGCGAGTTCAACGGGGTAAGCCTTGTGGGGACGCTACGTTCACCATTCGCCAAAGGGAAAATATCGTCAGAAAAAGAAGAGAAAGAAATTTAGGCGAGTAAAATTAGAAAAAAGTTTCGAGTACTTGAGGAACTGACATAAATTTCCATCTTTTTATGGAGGTCATAGGCAAGGACCAAATGGTGAGTCATACAAAGCCGGTGAGGTTTCATTGGATGATTAGGTCCAAAGTATACGCTCCCTACATCTCCTGCCAAACAACCCAAAACTAGTTAAATTTGGAAAAAAAAAATTTGGTGGGGGGGGGGGGGTAGACCAAAGTTAGGGTTTTCAAAGATTTAGGTAAAACAAGGAGATTATAAATAAAGATTTTAAATTGGAATAAACAAATTAAAAGTAAAAGAGATAGAGAAAAACAAAAAAGGGGGTGACAAATTGCGAAAATGAGAGGAGAGAAAGAAGAGTGAAGAAGAAGACGATGATACCGTCGTAAAAGTATGATATTTTGTCCTTGGGACGCATTTTGGCAACTAATAAAAGAAAAGGAAAAGCGGAAGAGAAGGAAACTGGAAGTCTTTGGCTACAAAGAATCCGCCATTGTTAAAGCTCCTGGGGAGAGTAGCAGAGATAGGGAGGGAGAGAAGAGGAGAAATAATTGCGTGCCTCTCAGGTGTACTACATAATGTATCGGGTGCAAGACGCGGGCGTAAACGATGCCGTTAATCTCACTGTTTTTAGTATAAGAGTCGTTTGGACTAGTGGTCTTCGTGCCTGGGCCAAGCCACGGTCCAGTTTTAAAAAGTTTTTCAGGCTTAGATTGGGTTTCGTCTTGTTCAATCATTTTGTTATTTAAAAAATAACTATTTTATATATTATGATTAAACTTAGATAAATATATTTTAAATTTTTTTGAATAATCTCATTATAGATCTACTCATATATGTTTCTTTTGATACAATGTGTAGAATTACCCATAACTCATCCTCAACCCATAAATAGAAGAATAATGTGCTTCAACACACTCAAACCCACGTTCTCTTGCATTGGTTATAATGTTCATGCCAATCGAGTTAAGACTCAATCGAAGCTAAATAATCTTTACTTAAATTCGGTATGGAGTGGGGAGTAGATTAAAATGTATAATTACTTCTATTTTAATCATTTATTTAATTTATTGATTTTTAATTATTATTGCATTATTTATCAAATGACCTCAAAATAGTAAATTAACTATAATTGATCCATTTATAATTCAGATATTGTATATAGAAATACATACAGAAGGATTAAACTATAATTGACTTTGAATTTTTTTTAATATACTGGTGTGATTACTGGTAGTATTTGTTTATACTGGTATTATTGAGCTTATTTTTGTTTGTTGAAATTTTTTAGAGGTTACTAGATTCAATTATGAATAAGTTTAATCCTCATGTAGTAACTATTGAAACTTTAATCCACTCTACAACAAATTTGTACCATTGAGTAAGTTGTTGATTTTATTACAATTTTTTTTTTTGTTTATTGCTAAGTCACTTCATTTTTGAATTTCTCTTTAACTCTTTACTTATATATTCTGTCAATTTAGATGGTGGTTGTGTTACGGGTTGCAGATCAAAGGTCATAATCGTTGTATACAGAACATCTCATAGAGATCAACTTATTAAATGGGATTTATTTTATCCATATGAACTAACTTGATTCGTGGAACCTAATCAAATTAGGGTAAATCCAAAAGGGATAATATTATGTAGTGTTTAAATTCCTTAAGACTCTCACTTGTATATACACTCTAATATTGATCATTGATAACTCAATTTGTACCGTTGATTTTGAGGGAATTCAATTATAAATAGAGATCTCTCGCTTTGTTTGTATTATCTCTCCCACTATACTTAGTTATTTTTTAAACTAAAAATATATTGAGAGCATTTATTCAAATATTATACATTATTTTTTGTGGTATTTTAATTCTCTTATCGTTTTTTTCCTTTGAAATTACTTACATTATATTTTTTTGATACCTTAGAGAATTTGTAAAAGAATTCTTAATTTTAAGAGAAACTCGGGAAATGAAAATTTAAGAAAACTAAGAAGCAACAAACGAGAAGAGAAAGATTGAAAATGATAGTTTTTAACTTTAATTTTAAACATTAAATCTTTTACTTTAGTTTGAATGTATATTTATATAGGAAATTTTTATTTGATTTATTATATTTTTTATTATGAGATAGTGAAATAGGTATCAAACTAGCGTGTATTATTTGTACGATGCATAGGACGGTTGTTTATATTAAATATATATTTTTTTATATTTAATTATTGAAAATATTTTTTATTTTTATTTATTGAATGTTTTTTATAATTTTAAAAAATAAAAATATTTCCAGAAACAAAAAAAACTTCTCGTATCTTCATTTTTATCTTTCAAAAATCACTTTTTTTAATCTTCAATGTGAGATATTTTCTTTAATATTTTTATTTTCGAAAAAATAAAATAACCCTATAATTCTGAAACAAATACATCCTAAATTCTCAAACCCTATGTGTTTTCTTCTCTCTCAAAACTCTTTCTTTTTTCAAATTTGAAATATTCAATTTCTTTTTTAAAATTTCTCAAGCAAATTTCCTTTTAAAAATTATCATTTACTTTGAAATCATTCCAATTTGGCCCAATTAAAGCAATAAAAAGGGCAGTCAATCCTAAGCATTTCTATTTATGTTTTAACTTTAAAATTCAAAATAAATCGAAAGCTGAACAAATAAAGCTCTAAAGGACAATAAAATTGTGTATATTAGTGTCATAATGATTATTTTAGCCCTTTAATTTTACAAAAAAAAAAAATATTTTAGTCATTCATTTAATTTTTTTAGTTCTTAAATTTGTATTTTATTGTCAAATCATTTCAAAATGAATAAAATTTTTAACTTTGTTAACTTTACTAACATGTCATATATGTTATTATCATGTGGATGAAATGTCAGTATTTAATTAATTTTTTAAATTTTAAAAAATATTTTTTATAATTTTATACTTTTTTTAATAATTTTAATGATTTTCTATTTTTTAAAAATTATATACTTTTTTAAAATTTTAAAAATAAATTAAATGTTAATGTATCATCCACATGTACGTTACAATAGCAAATTTAAAAAATATTAATTTTTCATATATTTTAAAAAGATTTGACATAAAAACATAAATGTAAAGAATAAAAAAATAGGAAAAAAATAAAAGGTTAAGATAAATTTTTTTATAAAATTAAAAGACGAAATATGTCATTATTGATGATTATGTTGGCCTCAACTGCCCATTCTAACATCTCTTCAACTAGCCCTTAACTAATTATTTTCAGCGGATTCAACCTTTGATTAAACTCGATAACATATTAAATATTAAAAATTGTTTAATGAATTTTTGTAGATATATTTAAACCATAGATTAAGGTGGGCAAAAGAGAAATGATGCACCCCTAAACCTAAAATTAAAAGCACAAAGCCAACCATATGATTCTGACAGTTTGCCTCACCTTCTAACCTTACTCCAAAAATTTTGTTCACAATTTCAGAAATTTAGTGAAAGGCACTTAAAAGGAATTCGTGCAGGCACCCTCAACATGTTATCATTTAGTCAATAATAGTGTAATGACCAAGATTTTTAGTTCAAACTTGATTAATTTAAATATTAAATATATTTGTGTCAAATACAAAATTATTTTGGCAGCTCAAATTCGAAAAAAAGAGAATAGCCTTTCAACTACTAACCTCTGTGGCATATGTGTTTTTATTTGAAATAAAAAGTAAAAATAAAGAAGTGGAGGCTGTAAGGGTGATGATATAATGTAATAAAGGCAGGTAGCTAGCTAGGCTGCTTTGACAGCAGTCTCCCCAACTCTGTCTTGTCTCTTAAGGCTTCCTTCCCCATGTCTTGTGTAGGTGACCACTTCTTGTCCACTCCATAAAGTATGACTTCTTCTCCAAGGAATATGAAGATTTACCATTACTCTTTAGGACCCTTCAACCAATATATTTATGTTTACAATAAATCATTTGCACACCAATCATCGCACTACCACGTATGCTATGTTATTTAGATTTCAAAATATGATACAAATATACAAAAGAACTGTTCTCTTTATATTTATATTTTAATAAGAAGAGCAGGTTTGCTCTTTAATTTACTTTATAGGAATTAATTTATTTTTTATTATTAAAAAAAATAAAATACAATTTAATTCTTAATACACTGTGATTTCATGATACTTTACCTTAAAATTTAATACTAGAAGTGCGGTGAGGGCCTTGACGCCATTAGTTAAGTGGTGCAATCTCATCCAATTTTAATAGTTCAATTTAATCCCTCAATCCTTTGTTAATATTAGAAATTCAATTCAAATCATTTTAATACAAAATTTTAATTTTATTTCATAATTTATGGTTTCGTCCCTAATTGATACACGAAAAAGAGAAAGAGAATGGCAGTTAATTGAAGTTGTCAATAGACCAACTTTCCACAAGAGGCCCATACAGAACCTCTTGCAATCCAAGCTTTAGAAAGAAGAATACAGTTGGAAAGGTGTACGAGGAAGAATTGTACATGGTATCAACTTACTTCTAAGCTAAAATTTGAATTGAAAAAAGGAACTGTACAGATGCCGAGTAAATAAGAGTGTGTGAAGAAAGGTGAACATAAAGTGAGCAGACAAATTGGTCATTTCAAAAACTTTATATAATACTGGTAATTTGTTTTGTTTTGGGTTAAAGTAAGCTAGTTGGTATGACATCTTTAAAGCCAGCCTTGCATATAACCCACCTATAGCAGGGGAAAGAGAGCCATCATTGTAAAGAAAAAGGGCAAAAGGCAAAGAGAATTGGAAGAAGGAAAAGCAGGGTTGGGGTGGGGGAGTAGTGGCATCAATGGCAACACCAAAGCAGATATGGGAACAACAGCAATCCCAGATGCAGCGCGTCAAGAACTCAGGAATCATCCTTACCAATGAAACTCCGTTGAAAGATGACAAGGAAGAGGAAATGGCCAAATCCGCATTGGCTTTGTTTCGAGCCAAAGAAGAAGAGATTGAGAGGAAGAAGATGGAGGTGAGAGACAAGGTTCAGGCTTATATGGGACGCGTCGAAGAAGCTACTCGCCGCTTGTCTGACATTCGAGAAGTAAGTTATTACCAACAAATTTGCATAGTATGATGTAATAGATGAGAATCTAACAGATATAAATTAATGTTGCAGGAGCTTGATGCCCTGATCGATCCAATGAGAAAGGACATTGCGTTTCTGCGTAAGAAGATCGACACCGTTAACCGGGAGCTGAAACCATTGGGACAGAGCTGCCAGAAGAAGGTGCAAACATTATTTTCATTACTACTCATTACAATGATTGTCAAGTAGGCAATAGAGGGATCAATTAGTAATAATTTTGATGCTGATATATAATGACCTCTCATTAATGCAACCAGACGAGGTAAAAATATCATGAAGGCTGTTGTACTATGAGTAAGATTACATTTTACCATACTCTACTCGAAAAATAAGTAAATTAGTTTTTATATATTAGATCAAAAAGTAAAATGGTTCTTTTGTTAAAAATTGATCCCTGTACATCATGAGGTACTTGTAGCATGTCACGTGTCATTGTTTAGTTATTCCGTCAATTAGATTAATTTTCAACAACACAAATGAATGGAATTTTTAACAAAAAAAATTCAGTTTGCTCTTTGATCTAATATATAAGATTGATTTACTCATTTTTTAAGTAAAGACTTAATACAGAGATTTCCATAAGATTTTTGCCCCAAACAAGTATGTAAATGCTTTTAAAACTTCAACATCGTAATCGTAAATCACAGGAAAGAGAGTACAAAGAAGCTCTTGAAGCCTTCAATGACAAGAACAAGGAGAAAACACAACTAGTCAGCAAATTAATGGAGGTGAATATTTTCTTCTCTTTTACTTTGGTTAAGCCTTGTTCATGACAAAATTTTCCAAGTAACATATTGCTTGTTTTTTGGCTGTGAAATGGGGGTCAGCTGGTGAGTGAAAGCGAGAGATTGAGGATGAAGAAGCTGGGGGAGCTGAGCAAAAGTATTGAAACACTAAGCTAATTAAAAATGGTGCTGACTAAAACGATATGCTTTGAGTGTTGTAATTTGACCCCATTTCTCTGATTGTTTCATATGTATTTTATTGTGTCCATGTTTTTCAATTGGTTCTTCAATTAGGAAAGTAGCCACTGAGCAGGTGTCACCAAGCATGTCAACTTTTCTTTTCTCCTCGTGTTTCTATCTAACTCAACCATAATAATTTCTCCAATAAATTTAAATTTATGCATATATATACTGTAGAACTTGCCGAATGGAAAAAGAAAAAAAGAAAAATTGGATAAGGTGGGTTAGCAAACAAACCTCCTTACCCAACTCCTGCCACGAGGTGGCAAGGCCATTAATCAGTCATGAAAGAAAGTGAAGTCTTGCCTATTTGCCTTTTTTCTTACTTTCTTGAGAAGGCACATTTCAAATGCATCCTTTGCCATTTTTGAATATATATTTTAGTGGCATCACCGAATTACGGAATTCAAATTTCTTTTATTTTCTCAGAATATTTATATTGGTCAGAGCGATCACCGTTTCAGATTTAATATAAGATCGATTTACGTTAATCGTGTTGTTATTAGGGTTTTGTCATCCTCTTGTGATTCACTAAATATAAAATATATAAAAATTAAAAAAAAAAAATCAAAATATATGCGTACATAGACAATCCTTGGGATCTCTTAAAATGATAAAATTACTACTAAATCTTTTAAAAAATTAAAAAAAATTATAAATTAGTATAAAGATAAAATTACTTTTCATCTTCGAAATCTATAATTCCCTAAAACATTTTTCTTGCTTTCACCACTGTATATGTAATGTGACACTTCTTTTCTATTTTTCTATGTAATATTCAAATTATCTATAATCTTAATTTTTAAAAATAAAAATATTAAATTGGAATTCATATTTATGAAAATGATTGTATCTACAAAGAGGAGACTGTGATTCCTAAACCTGGATTGACAACAAGCTAATTTCTATAATGGCATGACAAGGAGCGCATTCAAAACCTGCGAAAATAAGAATATAAATACAACTTGGAATTGTAAATAAACACTTGCATGCAAAAAGTAGGTTTAGGTAATTAGCGACGTAGACTGGTTTATTATGTTTGTTGTTAGGTCAGCTTAGTTCATTTTTTTACTGATAAAAATAAATTTAATATAACATTTTGGTACTTGAATTTATCATTTTTTTTTAATTTGGTACTTAAATTTTATTTTAGTCCAATTTGATATCTGAACTTGGTAATTTTTTTTAATTTGGTACCTAAGCTTTTTTAAGGTTCAATTTGATACCTAAATTTATTAAATGTTATACAAATTACGCAAAATACTAATGGTGTTAATTTTTTTTTGTTATGCTACAAAAAATATTGTTAGTATTAGAAGAAATTTATGTTAAAAAATAGATATTGAGTTATGCTTAACGAATTAATATTAAATAAGAAAAACTTTAAACCCCAAATTAAAAGAAAATCATTATTTTCAATTAATAAAATAATTAATTAAACAAATAAAACTAAAAGTAATTGAACATATAAACTATAAAAAATATATTATATCATTTGTCACATGTCGGTCATATATTGATTATTTTTTATACCTCATAAAAAATATTTTTAGTATATTGGAGTAATTTATAAAACGTTTGACAAGTACCAAATCAACAAAAAAGTTAGGTACCAAATTAGAAAAAAGAGTCAAGTTCAGATTGCAAATTGGACCCCCAAAAAGATTAAGTACCAACTTAAGAAAAAGTATCAAGTTTACATACCAAATTAGGAAAAAGTGCTAAGTTGTGGTATCAAATTGAACAAAAAAAAATTTAGATATCAAATTAGGAAAAAGTATCAAGTTCAAGTACTAAATGTTATATTAAGCCATAAAAATAAAATCCTAACAATTGGTTGGGTGTAATAGTAAGGTATAATGCGCTCTTAAGAGGAGAATACATGTTCAAACTTTGGAGACAACATTATTGGGAAGGACAGTTACGAATCTCGAACATAAACCACAAACGAACATACAAAATACCAAAAAAAAATCTCATTTTTTTTTGTCACCCCAACTTAAAATTTAATGCTAAAAAGATTAAATTGTATTACAAAATAAAATGAAGGTCTAAAATTTTAATAAACTCACTTTATCTAAGAGAGGCCGAAGCCCTTGCCATCCCTTTTGTAAAAATATAGGTTAAACTGTTTAAGTTTAAAAAGTTTAGTAAAAGAGAAATATATAATAATAATAAAAAAACATATATAATTACTAAATTTTACATAAAAATTAGGTAAATTATACCGCAGATCACCCTAAATTAATGTCATTTCCATTTTGGTCACTCTAAAATATTTTTTTCAATTTAGTCATTTTAATTAAGACAATTACTTGAATTGGTCAATGCAGTTAAAAACTCCGTTAGTCTACTAACGGATTGTTGACGTGATATTTTTTTACTTTTAACTAAAGCTAGAAACCTCTCTATAATTAGTCCAAAACACTTTTTTTTAATTTATTATTGTCAAAACGTTTATTTTCGGGAAACCAAACAAGTCTCGAACAATATTTAAAAATCGAAAAAATGGGTTAAATGATCGAAAAAATAGGAGTCACCACTAATCTTTTTATATGGTGTGATTGGACCACCACAAAACGTTTAAAATCCGTTTTGAAAAATATTTTGGTCTTCGAAATCTAGAAAACAGGTTCAGGAGTCGGTTACACATGAGGAAGGATTAGCACCCTCATACGCCCAAAATTGGTATCACATTGATTATTTTTAGGTCTTGGTTTGTTAAAAGTTTGAAAACTCGAGTAAAACTTAAAATACGATCTTTATCTTTAGAAAACTTTGCGTGATTTTCAAAAACCCTATTTGAGGAAAATCATCTGTGCGTTTCGAATTTCTAGGAGAATTGGAGGTCGTGTTCAACACATTAGGGCACTATGTTTTCGAACTTTCAAAATTGAAGGACGGTTTGAAAGACTTTTAAAAAAGGATATTCGATCGCGTGCAAAATCACACCCAGCACGTTAGGGCATGGTTTTTCAAAGTTTCCACACGAAAGGACATTGCCTTATCTTGGCTTTAAAATTATTGATATATATATATATATATATATTATTTTTTTGAGGACTTAAATTTTCGAACTAAGTTTAAAATACGATCCTTAGACATATAATTTATTCCACATGATTTTCAAAAAAAAAGATTTAAAAAGAATGTCCTTTTGTTTTAACTTTCGCGGAGAATTAAAGTCGTGACCAACACATTAGGGCACGACGTTTTCGGATTTCGAAATTAGAAGGCATTTGAAAAGTTTGAAAGAGGATATTCGATTCGTGTAAATTATACGAAAAAGCCACACCCAGCACGTTAGGGCATGGCTGTTCGAGGTTTCCACACTAAAAAGACATTGCCTCGGTTTTAAATTTATTTGTATGTAAAAGTAATTTCGAAAACGAACATGTGAATTAAGAATAAATGAACGATTAATAACGAAGATTAAATAACACGAAAAGAAAATAGTTAAGCAGATAACTATATACACGAAAAAAAAAAGAGAATAAGAAATACGAAAGAATAATAATTAAAATCTAAATATAAATATTGAACAGAAAGAAAAACAAAACAAATGGAGTCAAAAATGCGATTTTTGAATGCTTGGGGGTAAAATGATAATTTTTGGAGGTTCAGGGGTAAAACGATAATTTTTGGACACTCGAGGGCAAAAATGTAATTTTTTGACATCCGAGAGTAAAATGGTAATTTCTGAAAACTCGAGGATAAAAATGTAATTTTTGGAGATTCAAGGGTAACATGGTAATTTTTTGAAAGTTCAGGGTTAAAATGTAATTTTTAGACATCCGAGGGTAAAATGATAATTTTTGGAAAGTTCGAGGTCAAAAATGGAATTTTTAGACATCTGGGGTAAATGGTAAATTTTAGAAAGTTTAGGGTTAAAATGGAATCTTTGGAAATTTAGGGGTAAAATAGTAATTTTTAGAAAGTTCGATGTCAAAATGGAATTTCTAGAAATTTTAGGGTAAAATGATAATTTTTGGAAAGTTCAGGGTTAAAATGGAATTTTTGAAAATTCAGGGTAAAATAGTAATTTTTGAAAATTCAAGGTAAAAAATGTAATTTTTGGAAATTTGAAGGGTCAAAATATAATTTTTGGAAAAGTTTGGGGATTAAAATGTGATTTTTGGATAGTTCAGAGACCTTCTGGGTAATAAAAAAAATATGGGACACGTCATGTCTTCAAAAGTCAAAGGACCGATTTGTAAAACTTTTAAAATTACTGATTTAAGGATGAAATTAAAACAAATGAAAAGTAGAAAGGACCAAATGCAGAAATAAACCAAAGAGTAGGACACTTGGCACCCTCTTAAGCTTTTATAGAGTTGAGGGACTAAATTGAAAAGCAATAAAAATTGTTAGGCCAATTAAAAATTAGTTAAAGATATAAAATGAACTTGATTGAAAATTTAGAAAAAAGCGGAAGGATCGGTTGCAGAAACAGCCCAATTTTTGAAAACTCGTGGATTCTCTGGCAGGTCGGATCAGCCGAAACAACGTCATTTTGGGGTGTTTAAGCCATAACCAAAACGGCACCGTTTTGGGGAGCTATAAGTATCCTCCTTCCTTCAAAAAAAAAATCATTTTAACCTCCTTTCTAAAAAAAAAAAGCCTTCCCTTCTTCAAAAAAGCTCTCCAACCTTTCTCTTGGTTGGTTATGCTCCGACCCACCGTTCGTCGGCCATCGTCACCACCGTGCATGGCGACCTAAGGTAAAATCATCCATTTTTTTTTCTTTTTCTTTTTTGTTTAAATACATGGATTAAGGCTTGATCTTGATAGATCTAGCCATAATTTTCAAAAAAAATGTGTGAAAACCATATTTTTTTATTTAAGTGTCATTTTCTGTTTTTTCGAATCCCCTTTTTAATTTTTCTTTTCGTTTCATTTTTTTTAAAATAGATCTAATCAGATCTTTACAAATCCTAAAAAATGGATGCTTTCATTTCTCCTTTCCAAATCTGTTTTTTATTATAATTTTTCTTTATATATTGGTTATTATTCTTTTGTCAAAATTGACGAATCTCTTTTTTTCGGACTCTTCACATGTACAGCCACGCTTTGGAGGATCCCGATCGGAGCAACGACGGCGACAGTGAACTAGGTACGTGACTAACTATTCATTTCTTTTTTTATATTTATTCTTTGAAATATTTTTGAAAATAGATGAAGATAATAAATGATAATGATAATAATAATAATAATAATAGAATAAATATATTAATATATATTAAAACATCCCAAATATTAAGGAAGATAATAAATGCATTAAATGAAATATTAATACCAAATAAATATACTATTAATTACTTAATATTTATAAAAAAAAACATTTTGAATTCAAAAGGAATAATGAACAAACAGCAAACATATTAATGTATTTTATTATGTACCTTGAAAAATGGAAACTGAAATGCTTGAAGATCTGTTTTGTGTTGCTTCGATGGTTTTGTGTTCGAATATCTCTGTTTTTTTTTTTGTATTGATTTTCAAAGTAAAAAGAAAAGTCCTTACAAAATGTTTGAATTTAACTTTTTAAAGCCTTGTTTACAATCATCATTTTTTGTTGTTTGCAATTAAAAACTGTCTTTGCTCTCTTGCAGATACAGTGATGGTGGTGGCAGTCCAAGTTGAAGAGTGGTGTGCTGACGTGGTGACTTCTGGTTGGACGAGAAAGAGGTGGTAACAGCACAAATTGGGGCGACAGCAAGTTTTAGGGTTTAAGCCACTTGGGCCCTTAAGTGTTTGGGTCAAGTTGTTGGGCTAGTTTGGGTGTAAATGGGTTTGTCGTTGGGTCTGGACTTTGGATATTAATCTTGGATTGAAAATTGTATTTTTGACATTTTAATTTAAATTTAGGATAAATTTAAATTTAAGAATAAATTTTAACTTAAAATAAATCTAAAACAAAATGAGTTTAGTCTGGGCTCGGACAAATTGAGCTTCAACAATTATCGTTCTTTAACGTCTCTGTCCACTTTCACCCTTCCAAAATGACTTGTTATTTCCTTTCCTCTCACTTAGCTTCACTGTCACACAACACCCAATTAACCCTTTTACTTCAAAATGTTCACCTAGTCATCAACTTCCTAGACTCACTCCAACACAACTCACTCAATCCATTTAAGTCCTTGCCATCCCTGACCTGCTTGATTTCGACTTCTAATAAAACATCTATTGTTTTCATTAAATTTAAATAAATTATATACAAATATAAACAAATTTAATCAAAACTTAAAAGTCTATAATTGAATGGTAATATATATCAATCCAATCCAAACTTAATTTATAAAAACCTTTAATCCATCCATAGATGATGGGGTTAGAAATGATTCAGACAATTGGGTCCATTAACTTTTGGAAGTGAGGGTCACGAGTGCCGGAAACCTTATCTAGACGTGTACAATGATAAATTATAATATAGTTATGGGGGTGTCGCACTATGCCATCCTGCTCCAATCATTTCACTTCATACTTTATTATGTGTAAGGTTATCAGTATATCATAATCCTACACATACTCGTGTGTTACTTATTAAAATAAGCAAGGAAAAAGTCAATGCTAACATCGTCACCAAAATATCTTAGGAAAAGTATTGGTCAGTCGCCAAGTGTGCATTGCCCCTCACCGCATTTTATCTCTCAGCCACAAATTTTAATTTATTATTATTGCATCCCGTCTATTCAAATATTATCCATTTTTTTTTTTTTACTACATTATTTTAAAATATCATCTTAATTAAAAATACAATTCTAATGTTTAACAGAATGTACCATGCTGAAGCGAATAAATTCCGACTAATTAAATTTTCAACTATCAAATTAGAAAGTTTCAGTTATTCAAATTTTGAAAACAATTTTTATAATGATAAAAAAAATTCAAAACAATATTTTGAATAACTCAAATATAATAATTTGTTTAACAACTTGTAAATATACGTGACGGATTAGGCATATAATAATAGATAACCTGATACACCAAGTAAAAAAAATCTTAACGCTAATGCCAAATTAAAAAATGGAAAATAATAAAAAAATATAAATATAATAATAGATAACCTGATACACCAAGTAAAAAAAATCTTAACGCTAATGCCAAATTAAAAAATGGAAAATAATAAAAAAATATAAATGATGGTCGAATACAAAAGAGAAAGCAACCAAACAATTTTAATACTCTTGACGGAGACGCTAAACATCAGTATTAATTAACAATTATTTGCTGGCTTACAAGGAAAGATAGGTAGGCCATTTATATAATTTTTAATTACCTTTCTTTTGTCAAATGCGTCGATGGCTCATTGCGCATCGTCCAATCCAGTTCGCCCTTTCCATTTCTATAGCCTTCCATTTCTTTGCTGTCAACTATATTCTTTCATATATAGCTATATTCTTCCTTCTAGCTGTTACAACGAGTGACAACAAAAATTAAGTTCAAGTTTTATAAATTTAAAAAATTAAATTAAAAGGTTTTATTCGTGTTATGATATTCACTGTTATCGATCTATAATTCGAATGGATCTGGATCGGATTTTATAAGATTCGTATATCGAGTTGTATGACATTAAATGTTCACAGGTGAGACACTCACACTTATGGGATCACACGTCACTATATAGACGAACTTCCATTATATAAATATATGTTAAATCTAGAACAAAATATATATTAGTATGCATAGAAATGAACTGTAACTATATAATATAAATACATATTTTTATCATCTAAAGAAGATAGAGAAAAACAATATTATATATGTAAATATATATTCATCGTCCTGTTAAGTGCTGGTTTTTCGTCAAATAATGGTGGCGCACTCGTATTAGACTTTTGTACATCTTTTATTCTTCCTCCCAACCCTATACTTTTTGCCTTTATAAAATCCTCTCTCTGCCTAATTCCTCCACTCAAACCAAGCTCCGAAGTTTCGCTCTGTCCATCAAGTTTTTTGCCCTTTCCTTTTTGTCTTCTTTCACTTGGATCACTTTGAGTTGAGTTTTAGTGTTGCAATCTTATTGCCAAATTAGTGTTTAAAGGCTGGCAATTATGACAAAGGTTTATCCCAATGCTAGTAGTGTTTCCGGCAGCGGTACCATCTCCGAGAGGCCGCCTAAGGTGTTAGCAGCACCAGAATCCGAGGCAATTCTAACCGTATGGAAAAAATCCTTGCTCTTCAACGGCAATGGCTTCACAGTGTTTGGTAGTAAAGGTGATTTGGTGTTCAGGGTAGATAATTACATGGACGGTAACAAGGGTGAGATCCTTCTCATGGATGCCACTGGCAATCCTCTCCTTACCATCCGCCGCAAGGTACAGCGTCGCATTCACTTTTTTTTTTCTTCTTTTTTTTTTTTTTGCATTTTTGGCTAATGTTTTCGATGAAACGATGATGATGATGTTTCAACGTTACTTGTTTTTGTTCAGAAAATGAGCCTGGGAGATAGCTGGTTGGTTTACGAAGGCGAAAGTACCTCAACGAATCCCCTACTTTGTGTGAGGAAATCGATGAACATCTTAAACAACAACTGCTTGGCTTACGTTATCTCCGGCGACAACACTAGAAACCGAAGCAACAACGTCGTATACGAGATCGAAGGGTCGTATTCGCAAAGATCGTGTTCCGTATATGATGACAGGAGGAGATTAGCCGCAGAGATCAAGAAAAAAGAGGCTGTTAATGGAGGAGTTGCCTACGGAAACGACATCTTTCGCCTTGTTGTTCAGCCTGGTCACATCAAGACGGACTTTGCCATGGCTCTCGTCATCCTTCTTGATCAAATGTTCGGATCTTCAAGACGATAACCATCTTTAATTTCTTGCTTTTTCTTTACCAAAACATTGTCTGTCTGTTTGACTATCTATGTATCTATATGAAAATCATAGCCAATTTCCAAACATGCAGCATCTGGTTATTTATATGCCTGGTTTTGATCATCTTCAAGCTGGTTTTTTTCGTTTTTGATAAAAAAACCAAGCACCCAATGGGGAAATTCTGTTTGTATATGTTGGTAGGTCCAAAATGAAAATGCCGCGGCAGTGCAGTGCGGTTTTTCTTTGTAAAGGAGCATTAAAAAATTCTTAGAAGAATATCGAATAAGAGATATCATTCTGTTTATTATTTTTGGTACAACCAAAAAGGAATTTAGGAACATGGAAAAAGCATACTGACAAAGTTCATTTGGACCACTCAAACTAATACTTCAAAGGATATCTACCGTAAGGAATCCAAAATTCTCGAGAAACAAGCAAAGAAATTAAGTGGGAAAAAGAAAAAAAGAAGAGAAAGCGAAATCGTTAAACAGATTGCTCACGGACGTATAGATATATAATCCATCATTTGGAGTTGTTAAAATGATTTTGTAGGTGAAGTCAAATGATTAGTTTTTGAATTGCTTTATTAAATATGTTTAGTTGATTAACTTTTTATAATTATTGTAGTCAGGTCTCCTCAAAAAGGTTGATGTATATAAAAAAAAAAATTTTGCGGTGAATTTCATTTCGAAGAATTGTGATAGCATCCTAACTTGTATCTCAAGATATTTTGTTATATTTAAATTAATAAAAGGTGTATATCAAGATACAATAACGATAAGGTATCGAGTTACGGTTATTACGGAGATCGATTCACTCAATTGGGGTGGAGCATTGGAGGTTATTATGAAAAAGTAAAAGAGAGGAGAATGTAAAAGTTAAGGGTTGAAGGTAAGTTGGCAGAGTACGAGCTTAATATCTTTGCGGAGATCATACTTTCTTCATCATTATTTTTTGGAAATATTTATAAGTGAGGGTTCCATGTAAGATAATGTTAACGTGTTGAACTTGTCATTTAATTATCATTACGGAACGCGTGGGGTGCATATATTGAATAGGACGAGGATGTTTGTGATAAAGACAAATTTTGTCATTAATTTTCACTTGATGGAATAGAATAGTAGAACCTATCATGTTTCTCACGGAAGCTTGAGGATCTGGACAACGGATGGTTTGTGTTTTTCTAGATGCATGATTATGTCGGGATGTGAGGTTGTGAATGATCTCTCGGTTTGAGGTGGGCGTCCGACTTGCTACATATCCTTATACAGATAGGGTATAACAAGTATTGATCTAATAATAAATAGAATTAATCCACCCAAGATGTTAGAGGAGGTTATCAAGTTGGGTGGTGTAGTGAAGGGGGGTGAACATCTATGAAATGAATTGGAGAGGTATTCAACTGTAATATTATTTTCATTTATTATTTTTGTAAACCCTTCAATTCTTTTATAAAAGAATTTGTCCAACATAGATTCTAGCCATTAGTTTAACTTAAACTACCAAAGATTAGGTTTATATCATATAAGTCCATCAATTTAATTATTATATAATATAGTTGGTTAAGTCAATTAAATTAAAAAAAATTGATTCAACAAACTAATTAAATTAATCATTTGCTGACCCGGATTTACTATGCTAAAAAAAAATAATGATGAAGACAAATACTTAAAAAATTATAATAATAAAAAATCCTGAATTTATGGAGTTAATTAATCCCCCACCAATTTGATCGCATAGGTGCGCATCATTTTAATAGTAATTAAAACGTTCAGTTTTTCGCAGTAGTCACAAATTTGACTTATACCATAGTCGGTCTCGAATATATATATATATATATATATATGAGATAATTTTGTTGTTTAATATATTAAATAATTTATTTAAAGTATGAGATGATATTTTTTTGTTTTAGATTTGTTAAATGGTTTATTTTTATTTGTAAAATTTAATAATGAATATAATATATGATTGATAAATTTAAAATGGTAGATTGAAGTTAATTATCTATTAGTTCAATTGACACAGTTGACAACAATGAGGAAGTGCATATTCAAACACGTTTAAACTTTTTTTTCTCGGTTTTAAGATTGATAACAATTATGCTTATATATATAAAATAAATCAAAATAGAGCAATACTTATACGTATCACTTCCAATAAAGAAATAAAACAATACTTTCGCTTGTAAGAGGGTTTATAATTCGGTTAAAATCGAATTAATCGATCAGTGATCGAATTTAGTTTTGTAATGACTCAAAAGTCAATGGGGTCAGAAACGGTAGTTTCAAAATTTCGTTTTTCGATGATCGAGTCAATAAATATTAGTTTTTAATATTTACAAGGGTATTGCAATATTATACTGAATTTTGGTTATTTGAAATGTTAGACAAGGTACAAGTGTATCGGTTTTAAAATTGGTGGTTTTGGAAATTGAGGTATCGAGACCTCGTTTCTGTAAACCGAGACTGTAAATATTTGTATTAAATATTTACGAAGTTATTTTATAAGTGGATTAAATTTTGGATAAGTAATTTTGATAAATTAATGATTAATTAAGGTACAAAGACTAGATAGTAAAAATCGAAAAAATTAATCGTTATAGGTTTTTAAGTGCTAAAAGGTTCAAATAATATTTATTCAAGGCCCAAAATAGAAATCAGACCATATTGGATAAGTGGGACGGTCGGTGATTGTTTATAATAAATATATGATAAAGTTTTAGTTAAATAATAGTAATAATAATGAGAAGAAATAAGAATCCAGCAAGTGGGTCCAATGGGAAAAAAAAATGCTATTCATCTTAAGGATTTTTAGTTCGAGCATTTGTGTGTGCAAGGTGTGTGCAAGGTGTCTTATCAAAGAGTATGAGTAGATACTACTATATAACCACACTAGTATATTCAAAAAAATAATAATAAAGGGGTTAAATGTGAAAGATTTCGATTTTAGGGATTAAATTGAATAAAATATAAAAATTTAGAGAACATTTGAAAAAATGAAATTGAGTTAATATATGGTTACGGTATGCTGTTGTGTGTGTCACTATTTCTGTCAGGTAAATTTATATACGACTTACTTTATTAATTAATGATATATTTTTATTATATTATTTTGCTTTATAGTTAAATTGTTGGTTATATAATGTTTTTGACATCAAAAGGATTAAATCTAAAAATATAAATTATATGATAGATATGAACAGATATGTGGGATTGAATGGTAATGTTTGATGCTATGAATTATCTATTTGTGAAATAGATATGGACTAAGTAGAAATTAACTAATGGTATGAAAAATTGAATGGATTACAAATGGTTGAATGTTATATGATATACGTTAGATTTGCATAAATTGAATTGGTATGATATGGGTACCATATTAAGGTACATTGGTTTAGTTGAATGAAAATTAGTGGGTGTTATGTTTGATTATGAAATTTATATGTCTATAAAGTGATATTACATGGTTTAAATGTGTATGAATGGCTATTTGGATATGTAAAAGGTGTATACGATTACAAGGGGTGAATTGATACAAATTCGATAATAGGTTCATGAGAATTTAGTAAATAATTACGAAATAAATAGCTCGAAATTTACATTGAGTTAATTTTTGGTTTGATGTTTATAAATTTCGTATGTTATGATATTTTATATTATTTATTATTGTAATCAAATGCTAAGAAAGAATTGAATTATCTTGAAGTAGTTGATACGGAATTTATTTAGATATATGTAATAATAGCTTGATATTTTGAATTGGTCGGTGTTAGAATATAAAATTTGATAATGAGAGTTAACATGAATTGCAGTTGTGAAAGATTATATATAACAGGTTATGATCTAGATGGTTGGTATGAAATTGAGACGAATTAATCAACTCGAGTTGAAATATTATATTCTAACGTGTTATACTTTTTAATAAGTTATGGAACTTATTTAAATGGACTTAAGCGGAATAAATGGTGTATTTAGTAGGATGTTTTGCATAGGTGTAAATATTGAGTATTTTCATTAATTTATTCGTGTTGAAAATAAATTTATAGAAATATCACCGAGTTAATTACTCAACATACAATTTGGTTTTCGTGCCCATATTAGCAGGGGTGGATACAGGGAAGTTGGTAGAGGCCTCGGCCCCCCTTAAAATGAGAATTTTTTTATTTTAGCCCTTCAAATTTTTTTAAATTAGTAAAGGTAAAATTATATTTTGGCCCCCTAAAAATGATAAAAGTTTGATTTAATCCTTTAAAAATTATAAAGATATAGAGAATTTTATTTCTGCCCCTTTAAAATTTTTCCTGGTTTTCCCCCCGCATATTAGGTTATATTCAAGATCTTGAATTTCGTCTTCAGCTTCTAGAGAAGATCCCGGACTCAGTAATATTAGTGTTTTTGTGTTTTTGAATAGTTTGGTATGTACCTATTTAATTGAGTCACTGTTAGTACATCTTTATGTTTATATGAACTTGAGTATAAAATTAGTATTCATTGAATTTAGTTAATGGTTTTATTACAAACTCATAAGTAAGTTATATGAATTGTGATACGTATTTGAATATAAATTAATTGTAATTTTCTTAACAACGAATGTGACACGTTGTAGTTCGGACCTAGCGATCGGGTCAGGTATGATGTGTTACATTGGTTGGATATCAATTAATTATTTTTAAAAATTTTGATTATCGGTTAATTCAATTCAAAACTGAGTAATTAATCGAGTCAACCAATTAACCGAAATATTTATTGTTTTCAAGACTTATGTAGTGTGTGGGTATTAACTTGCAAGACTAATATAGTGTTTTTTTAAATTATTAAATAAAAGAATATGAGTATTTTTATATGTTTTATACTTATTTTAATAAAAAATAAATACATATAAATTTCGGTTAATTAATTGAATTAACTGAAATATTTTAGTTTGATTAATGTATTTGAAAAAAAAACTTTAATTTAATTAACGATTAAAGATATTTACATTTTAACCACGGGAGTTAGGTGAGATGACAGAAGTCTCTCTTATCTTAATTAGTGGTCGAGGGTTCAATCTTCGTCCTGAGTATGAAACAGTTACTCCCGAATTTATCCCTCAAATACGAGGGTTTCCAGTCCAACTTATGGCGCATAAATATGATAGGATTTTTGTTGGGCTCTGTTTGTGAGGATGCCACAAACATCAAGCCCACCAAATTCTTTTCTGACCTTTGCAATTTACCTGCCCAGAGGAGAGAGCAGAGACTTTGGAGAGAGATGGAGAACAGCAGCGAGCCGCCTGCTACAACCCTAAACTCAAACAATGGAGGAGAGCCCATAATGGAAGAAGATAAACCTAAGGTGGTAGTAATAATGGGTCCAACTGGCTCCGGAAAGTCACGTTTAGCCATTGATTTAGCCACCCATTTTCCTATCGAAATCATCAACGCTGATTCCATGCAAGTCTATCAAGGTCTTGATGTCCTCACCAATAAAGTCCCCCTCCATGAACAAAATGGTATTGCCTTCATATATATTGTATTTTTGTTTGGAGAAAACTTTTGTTAATAGCTTACCTAATTTTTGTAGGAGTGCCACATCATCTTTTGGGTACTGTTAGCTCAGATGTGGAATTCACGGCTAAAAAGTTCAGGGATTCTGCTATTCCTGTGAGTTCTGCTTCCTTTTGATTGTTTTCTTATGTTTTCTCTTTTACATGTATGGATGTATATGGTTTTTGCCCAAGCTTTTAATTATGTCTTGTTCCTTTTGGTACTTGCTTATTTTGTTTGCTTAAAACTCAACTTTGCAATGAAGTAAATGGTTGAAACGAAGGGATAATCAACTACTATAGTTCATTTTCTAACTTAATTGCTACAAGAGGGATCTCATCCATTTTTTTATTTGAATAAATTTAAGGTTTTTTTTTAAATAAATTTTCAGAATTATGTTTTCTTTTGTATCCGGTGGAAAGTCCTAGAGCACTTTTGCTCGCTTATCTATAACTTAGAAAGTGATACAATTCCTTGTATGGCAATTATTCACGTTAAATACTTTTCTGTGTTATTGTTTGCTATCATTATTTCTCTACTTAATTTGTGCTATTGAACTTTCAGATTATTAGTGACATATTATCTCGTAACCGCTTGCCGGTCATTGTTGGAGGCACCAATTACTATCTTCAGGTAAGCTTTTTTTCCTCCCCAATGTGATTAGTCCTCTTTAGCAAACTCTGGTGGAGTTTCTACCACTAGTATAGTAAGCCTTCTTGTGTATGAAGGCAGTTTTGATCCTTTTGACTAATAATATGCTAGAATCAAGTTTTTCTTTAACAAACATATATTTTTCTTTTGTACTTTTTGTTTATTCTGTGCCTAGGCTTCTTGTATTTCATCTAACAAATTTAATGCTCAACAATGTTCTTCCAGGAAGGGCAAGCATTTTCTATCATAATATATTTTTCATTGTTTTCTAGCACCCAAATTAATCATTTTTGTCCGGTTCCAAGGGTGCTCTCATCTCTCTATGTCTGCCTGTCTGATCGTCTTCGTGCATTTCTTTCTTTGTAGTTGTCTCTTCCTATTTATTTAGAGTCCAGGCAAATTAACTTTTTGTCTCCTGCACTCATTATGAAATTTATATTTAAACCCTTGTTTGCAGGCACTTGTGAGTTCATTCCTTCTTGATGAATCAGTAGAAGATATGTCTGAAACCTACTCAAGTGACCATCCTGGTATGTAGGAATCCTTTTGCTTTGGATCATTCCGAGTTACTAGTCTAGTGACATTGTTTGAATTGTCACAGGAAATGAGCAGACCAATCATATGCCTGACATCCTTGGAGACAGTTGCAATTATAGCTATGATCTTCTTAAAGAACTTGATCCAGTTGCAGCAAACAGAATTCATCCAAATAATCATAGAAAAGTAAGAAATAAATTTTGATATATATGGTATGCTTACCTACCTATAATTGCTGTATATCTTATACCTACCTATAAAAGCACAAGTTGATGATGGATTATATTTTTGGCAGTATATTTTGCCACAGCAGTTATTGGTTGAAAGCTTGATTTCTTGTTTCAGTTTAACTCAGCTAGTTAGATGTAACCCAATGCTCGAGAGTCTGACTGTGAACCTTGTTAGACAAACCTGAAGTTGAGGCCAGCTTAGGGCTTGCTTGTAACTCTGTAGCTTTAGATATACAAAGCACAAGTCGATAAAACTTTGCTTTGTTAATTGAAGGTTTCAAAATTTTTAACTAACATATAACCATGCATACGTTAATGACATTTGTTCAACTTGCAGATTAATCTATACCTTAGTCTTTATGCTCGTTCTGGTGTTCTTCCCAGCAAACTTTATCAGGGAAAGGCTGCAGAGGTTGGTGGTCCTTGATTCATGTTTATGCTTCTTGTTTACCTGTACCTACTAAAGTTTAACTTTATATTCTCTCTTTTGAATTCTTTTACAACATATCTATTGCTGTTTTGATTTAGCAAGACCAAACAGAAACCATTAAGATGAAACTAATATTGCTTGAGAGGGAGATGGCACTTAGTTGACCTACTTGCTTTTGAATTTAAATTTTGCATGTGGCAGGGCAGAACTGGGGCCGAGTTGATAATTCTAGATATTGTTGCTGTTTTATATGCATTGATGCTGCCTTACCTGTGCTGGACCAATATGTGGAACACAGGGTAGACTGCATGATAGATGCTGGTTTGCCCGATGAAGCGTATGGCATTTACAATCCAAATGCAAATTATACTCTAGGTTTGCGACAGGCCATAGGTGTTCGAGAATTTGAGAATTTTCTTCAAGCTTACTTTTCTGACAGCATGGATGATGAGACGAGTGATTCTTCTGATGGAACTCCTCTAAAGCTGTCAACAAGGATTGATGATAAATTGTTCAAAGAAAATATTAGGGGAATACTAAATTCCTCTTGTGATAACCCACAAAAAGTTCTGTTAGAAGAAGCCATTGACAAAGTAAAAGCAAACACCCGAAGACTTGTTCGTCTTCAAGTAAGTCTATCTTGTCGCACTATTCATGATTTTGGTTGACCTGAATAACTGTTGGAACCTTTTGAAGACTTGAGGCTTTTGAATATGCATAGTTCCACTAATTTGTAATATTTGACCAGTTTTTAAAATGGAAATCAGTTGTTTCTGGAACTCAAATAAGTTCATACCCTGAATCGATTAAGATGGAGGCAGTGTAGCAGTTTGGTGGCTATATGTTAAATGTGTGTAAGTTATTAACATGTAAAATGGTTGTTTTGCAGAAAAGGAGGGTCAATCAACTTCAGACATTGTTTGGATGGAATATTAGTTATGTTGATGCAACAGAATCTATATCAAGTACACTCAATCAGCCGATCCCATTTCATATATTTACTTTTTCAGTGAGAATATTATCTTCTCTGTTATTGGGTGAATCATCATTATGAATAGTCGCGTCTCTATATTTCAGAGAAATCAGATGAGTGTTGGGCAGCGCAAGTGGTTGGACCTGCTGTGAAAATGATTAGATCATTCCTCAATAAAGATGATAGTAACGGGCGAACTCCGGATGGTGAAGGTAAAACTTCAACGGATACAGTCCAGAGGGACTTGTGGACTCAATACGTGTGCAAGGTCAGCTACAACTGAAACAAATCTGTCTGTATAATTTTCATGTTAGAATCTGCTGGCTGCAAAGATAAAGGTTCCAGTTTTTTATAAAATTGAGCTTATGTAATTATTCTATTAACAGGCCTGCGGAGATAGGATACTAAGAGGGGCCCATGAGTGGGAACAACATAAACAGGGTCGTGGGCATCGAAAACGAATGTCGAGCCTTCGAAAGGGTCGAAGTTCCTCACCGGTGTAGATCAGCAAGAGGAACATCTGAGTTTGTAACATTTACTCTTTTCCAACAGGACACCATTGTAGCCTATTAATTTGTGATTCCAAGAACCAAAATTGTAGACTCTAATGTTTTACATGAATCTGGTTTATGTGGGTCGTTAGTCGTTTTAGTGTTACAGCTTAAGCTTCAGTACCTTTCTGGTCTTTTTCAGTACATACATCCAGGTTCCAGAGCTCTGTACAAGTTCTCTGATTGTTTGCTTCGCATTGCTCATGTTTTTCATGCATGGGTCCTTTGAACAAATAGGTAGGGTTGAGAGAAAGATCAACCAACGATCGGTTTGAACCATGGTATTTAAATGATTTATGGAATGGAAATTTAAAAATTGCGATTATCCGAAATCAAATTCAATTTTGTTTTTTATTTAATAATTATGTTCTAAATAATAAAATTATAGTAACGTAGCCTTTCACATCAAATATATATGCAGCAGAAAATCCTAGAAGATGTTAAACCTACTTTTGACTTTATTTATTTCACATTAATCGATGAGGTGCGATTAGGTTAATTAGGCTGCCTTAATCAAAGATGGTCCCATCCATATAATCCTGTCTGCCATTCCACTGTAGCAGCAAAAACAGCTGGTTCTAAACATCCAACAAATTTCATCACCATACTCTTTTCATGCAGATTTAATCTTTGGGTTCTAATTTTGTGAATTTTATTCTTTCTACTTTTTTAGATTCATTCTTTAACTAGCTAGAATACTGCAAAAAGGGCGTTTAAAGGAAAAGCACTGGATTGAAGATGACTGAAAAACGAAAATGGAGGTCCATGTGAAAAGAAATTAAAAATAAAAGGTGAAAGAAAAAGGGCCATTTCTTCCCATTGTAATCACAAACATGCCATAATTAAGCAAAGCAGGTTCATTGTTTTTATACTTTCTTATCTCCTCTGATCATCGAAGGCACCATCTCCCATTGACTTCATTCGAATCATCGTCCGAAAGGGACAGACAAAGCAAAAGCAACAATGGAAGAGATCCTGCAAATATTCAAGAAACTCAAGCTTCAATATTTGCTCCTTTCCCACATGCTCCTTTTTACCACCTCCACTGCCCTAAACACAGCTCCCACAGTCCACTGTGGTAACCTTCAGCTTCAAACACGTTTCTTGGCTCAAAATTCCACCAACTTCTCCCCATTAAATCTCATGACCAGATGCAAATCTCAGAAGCTATATTTCAGGACCTCTCTGGGTCTTTTCCCCATCTCTTCCATTGATTACACAAGTAAAACACTAACAGTGTCTCACACTAGCTGTTCTTCTTCAGAGCATTTTGTATCCCCAGCTCTCCTTTCAGCTGGTTTCCCTTCTCCTCCTCAGCCCAATTCACTCCTTCTCTTCAACTGCTCAAACAAAACCCACCCCACCGCATCGTCTTTTATCCACAACTGCACTCGCTTCCACGTGTGTGGAGAGGCTGCTTCTGAAGTTCAACTGCCCTTTACTTGTCTAGTTGTTAAAGATATTGAAAAGCTTGACCCTGGCTTTCATCCTAAAGACTTGAGTTGCTCAGGTTACAGGAGGGTTTATAGAAGGTCTTTAAGTGAGGAAGACTACGAAGGAGTTGATTTGGGGACAAGGATTTCATTCGACATTCCTGACCATGTACCTGATATGTGTAGTGAATGTAAGAAGCCTAATGGCAATTGTGGTGTCGGGTTGAAGTGCATTTGTCATGCTAAAGATTGCAGTAAGTACCCCCCCCCCCCACTCACCCTCAATGTTTCTATTTGATCTATATTGCATTATTTTATTGCCTTATGATTAATTTAATGGTGTTTTCGCAGAAGACAAGGTCCTTTCAACTGCCACATCACTCAACACTGGTATAAATTTCCTGTTTCCCTTATTTTCCATCATTGTTCAGATGAATTTCCGGATGATTTGAGCAGTTCCAGAACATGAAATGCAGAGAACAGACACGTATCTTTTTGCTCTCCTTCCTCATTATGTTTTCTACAGAACGGGTCTTATGTTTCTTGTCATCTCTCAATGCATATATACATAAAGCTAGTTTGGGCGTCCTTCATGAAATGATGTTGATGAAAGCAAACCTTACACCTTTAGAAGTACATGGTTCTGTAGTGAGAACCACATGCTTCATCAACTGGCCAAAGTAGTTAGCATTTGATCTCTCGTGGTTTTATGTAACATAAGCTATGCAGCTCAAAAAATGCAGGACAGGGTTTTGCATTCATTGCTGTACATCCAAAAAGTCAAGTAAAAAGATGATGTTAATCAATCATGGAGAAAACATCCGTTGTTGATTTACTTGGTTGACTTGAATAGGATAGCTTTCATCCAAATTTTGTCAGCAAATTAAGTCTTCTTTTGAATGAAGATGATTGATTGTCATCATAATTCAAAATGCACACTTCACAACTTAGTTCTGAATATTTCCTGATGTCCTGAAACCAAGCTTGTGATTGCTCTTGTGAGTAGTGATTTTAAGGTTTAAACTTTAAGGTGAATATGAACAATTAAATAGCTAGCTTGTACAACAACACATTTGGTTCATGTTTCTTAGAGTGTTTGTGTTCGACACATGTTACAAACACATGAAAAATATTAAAAGATCTAATTATACTTGTATCAGATGCATATCCACATCTAAGACTCACACTCGAATCTGAGCAACATTATTCTTGATTGCATTTGATCTTTTCTGTGGTGCTCTCTCAAAGGATAGTAAAACATAATTAATAGCCATACAAATAATGATCAAGATTTTAAAAACTACATTGATGGAAAATAATTGAATAAAACAAAAGTAGAGATGATGGCTATTTTGTGAGGAACAAAAGGAGAAATAGGGTGGGTGCGTTCACTTCCTTTTGAAATAAAGCTTCAAGTTTTGAATGATGATCGGGTCAGTTTGATTAGGTGAAATGAGAGAATATTGATATGATATTAAATATAACAAATATGATGGTTAAAGGAACTGAGATGTTATCAGCTTTAGGTATATGTTAATAAATTAATGTTTACAGGCTAAGCAGAGAGCACTTTCCAGCTAGCAAAGATAAAGCCCATGAAATCTATTTCCGTTCCAGGCCATGGGTGACTCAATGGATCCTTCAACCTGTAAAACTCAATGAAAAAGCTGACATAGCCATAAAGCAGAACCGGGAATGGGTTATAATTTTGGAGATTAAAGAACATGTTTTGGTGAGAATAAGGCTGCCCCTGCTTTTATCACCAAGGCATCTTTCCCCCTAACATCCTCAATGCTCCATTCTTTTGAAGTTTAAACCCTGCTAAAGCAAAATAAGTTTAAGGACAGAAACCATAGAGAAAGTAGAGAGGAAAGCACTGTGTTGTTACTTTTTCAGTTAAAGCTGCGATTCAAAGAGACAGAAAGAAAGGAGCATGCATAGAACCTTTGATAAATGTGGCGGTTGATCAATGTTCTGGATAGAACCGTTGGTAAAGACAAATACCAGCTTCTTACATGTTTCTACAAGCTCATGGATGAAATCTATATTTGAGTCACAGTGGCACCCAAAAATTTCCATGTAATTATTGTATTGCAAGAATGAATTTAGTTCCATTGCAAGATTCTTTTGGCAATTTCAAAACTTGGCGACAGAGTTGCGGGGAAGGGGGGATTGAGAAGACTACTGGGAAAGTGTAACAATATGGTCATTTGCGTCTTGCCTCTCAAGGTTGATGGATGGTACTTGTAAACACTTCATATGGATACCATGAAGCCACTTGTCTCACCAAGTGAGACTCACCAAGCCATTGGTGGACCTTTGACACATGCATTTGGGAGTTATGGAGCATCTTGTTTCCGTATAAGATTCACATGTAAAATATATAAAAAAAAAAAAGAAGTTTAAATAATCATGTAAGATGGGGTGTAGTTTTCTTGATGAAGAGTCTTTTGTGATTAAATGAAGATATACAAAACAATATTTAAGCTATTCTAGTCTGTGGAAATATGACAAACACCGAACCGATTGAAATGAGTGTATGAATTGAAACATTTTGGTGGGAAAATGGTTGGCAAAATGCAAGCAGAAAAGAATGAAGAAGTTGAAAAGATCAACCTTTCAACAGCTTTGAATTTTAGTGATTATTATTTTAAAATGGATATTAGGTTGGTCCAAAATTGAACTTCTTTTGATGAAAGCCATGAAGGTCAATGATGTTGATTTTAACGGCTTTTTATTATTTATCAAATTTATGGCCTGTGTCCAGCCATTATTTCAAATTTTCATTAAATCTTAACCACTACAACTAAAAATATAAAAATCATACCTAGCTTCAAAGTGATGCCCCTGTTTGGTAACAATGTGATGTTAAGTTTGATGTTTGAACCCCTTTCTTTTCTTCATTTATTCTCATTCAAGTAAAAATATCATTCATTTCATCAATTGAGTTTTAGCTCGATTAGTATGAGTATTACGGTCAATGTAAGAGAATGTGAGTTTGAGTGCGCTGAAGCGCATTATCCTCTTATATATGGATTAGGGAAATGCTATGACCTATGAGTAATTTTAAACATCATGTTAAAATATATATATATATATATAAAATCAAAACTTATAATAAAATTACTTTAAAAAAAAATTATTTATTTCAATACTACTATGAGAACCTAAAAATAAATAAAAGTTGAAATAAAAGCAGCTCATATTTCCAAAAACTAAAACTAACTTGGACCAATATTTAATGCATGATCTAACGTAAGGTAGTTTGATACATAAAACTACAAATGATTCTAAGTACAGAAACCAATCATGATAATTTAATACCTAACCTTATTCACTTATACTGTGTGCTTAATGTACTAAAAAAATAAAAGGTATAGAAAAGGGAAATGAAAAATAGGGGAGAAATTCTTTTAAGTGTATTTAGTAAAAATAAAAATGGGAGGAAAAAAAAGAAAGAAATGATGATAATTCTTAATATAGTTTGACATTTTTTTATTGTGGTATTTGTGTTATTTTTTTTTGGTTCAATATGATATTTGTATTTGATAAAAATTATAAATTTTGGTACCCAAAAACAATCGTGTTGACTCTTTAGTATTTAATTCACAATTTAGGGTTAATTTAATGAAAGTTAATTGCTAATATTATTAGTTTATTATGAATTTTAACCTTTAAACCTGAATTAAACACTAAAAATTTAATATTATCACCTTTGGGTGTCAAAATATATAACTTTTGTCAAATACAGATACAGATTAGAACAAAAAATAATACAAATATCACGTTAGAAAAAAAAATATCAAACTCAAAATACTAAATTATGTATCAAGTCTTTATTATATTAATACATAAAAATAAACCATTTTAACACTTTATGTATTTTTTAACACTTTCATTTTTTTTACCTCTTGTTTTCAACTTTATCATGTGATGAATGAAAATAAAAAATTTAAATTTTTATATCTTTCCTACCAATAACATCAATAAAAAATATTTTCTATCGTTTTTTTTAATTTTCAATTTTTCCAATATTCTTTCTCTTTTTTCAAACAATTTTTAGAGTTGACTTTATCACGGTCTGAATTTTGAAAGAGGAATTATGATTTGTGGTACTTAAAAAAAATTGATTTGAAATTAGATATTACCTTAAATCAATAAAAAGGTTGGAATATGTATGTTAACATACGGATATCAAATTTATTGAGTATTCACTTTTAAAAATGACTGTATGAACTAACGGAACTAAACTCGAAGTTATTATTTTTCAAACATTAATCTGGTACAATAATTCCCAACAACTTCAATAATAAGATTGATGATATAAAGCAAGAGTGAAGCAGTCCGCAGACCCCCAATAATTGACCTATCTTTTCACCCATTTGCCATTTTTGTGTTTGGCTGCTTGGAAACCTCCCTCCAACATTCTCTTTTGTGTGCCATAAAGCAAGTTTGTCTTTACTTTGCAGCATTGATTCATAGTGTTGGCCACCCCAATTTATGTTTCTCTGCTTTTCTCACCATTCATCTTTTGAGATTTAAGGTTATACATAATGAATGTTCATAGAAAAACATATAAAGTTACCATGTTTTTTTGTTTTATCCTGTCTAATTCTGAGTTAATACACAACATTAATGTTAGTCCTTGTGTAGATATCATCATGGCATGAATAATGGCAGAATGTTGAACTGTCTTGAATTCAAAATCTTTGTTTGAAATGGTCCACTAACATGGCTCTCTCAAACTAGAAGAGTTTTGCCACCCGAGTTTGACGCTTTTCAATTTTGGGTTTAGTCAGAGTTCAATGTAATTATCGAATATAAAAAAAAAAATGGAATCAAGAGAAGGGTGGTCGACATACATCAAATGAACAGCTACTTTTGGCGTCACACATGGTGCAAGGCCATTCAAATTTATCGAGAAATCTTAGTTGTCTTCATTTAAATTTCACGTGTAGAAAGGGAAGGGGTGGAGCCAAAGAGTTAATGGTGTACTCTTTTAGCAAGGAAACACAGACCTTTGCAATCCTTGGTTACTGAGGGTCTAATGAAGAGCCTTAATATGGGTACTTAATGCCTACTGCTTTAATGGCATCTCACTGAACCCCAAGTGCCCTTGAGAAAGTTTTGGTTCCCGCTTGTGGACCAAATATTAATTCCGAAGGACCAAGGGGACCATGGACTGCTATTCTTTTATGATAGAAGGTGCGAAGCTTGGGCAAGTTCAAGCAAGCCATGCGCATGTTCAGGGTTGTTTTCATAGCCACCCAAAGCATGATCCATTGTATGCCTAATAAACCAGAAAATTTTGTATAATTAATTACCTTATAGAAACAAATTCAAATGGAAATATTCTATGGTCAAATTGTTAGTAAACACTAGCAGGAGATTCCCCACTTTATTTTGTCCTTTTAGAGGCAAAAGCTAGCAATCTTCCTTGATATCTTTCAATATATCCAAATGCTTTTACCCAATCTTCATTGATACCCTTCCAAAGGAAAAAAAATAAAAGCTTGTTTTGAGATGTCTTTTCTTTTACAGTTTCAATTATTTGAACCTCACAGCATTATCATCACGACCATTGTGTTTACTGTAATTAATTATCCAAATCTTTATTACCGGAGCAACAAAACCAACTTTTACTTACAGCTACACAGAAACTAAAATATTCTGCAGCTCAAGTTATTTTCTTTTCTCTTATGATCAAAGAATTTGAGTATCTATTCCTTTCAAGGAAAGGGGGAAAATTTTGAGATGAAAAAGGAAGAAACTTGGACAAAAAAAAAAAAACACTGAAAATATAAAACAAAATAAACAAACATGGACAAAGTGATCCGTTTCTTTATGTGTTCTTACAGGCATGAATCAACAAGGAGAATTCAACTTTGTCTTGCTCTTTCTGCACCAACTTCTCCTCCAACCAAAGCCGGCTATCCAAACCACTTCTTGTCCTAAATAAGAACACAGCTGAACCAGTAACAGGATTGAAGAACCAGTCATAGGCATCCCACATCAGATCAACTAACAATCCATCAACGAATATCGTCTGGTTTCCTCTAAAATTCCATTGCAGCCTCTTTACTCGAATCACCGTCTTCTTATCGATACAAACCGATAAAACCGGGTACTTTAGGCCTTCATGTTCACCGCTGCATCTGATTAGAATATCATGTACAATGCCTGTATCACAGAATTGAGCCTTGGTGGAATACAGTGTAGTGCCAGAACAATGTTCTTGCCTGGAAATGAGGGAGACTTTAGCAACTGGGGTTGCATTTTTGAACTTCTTGGTGACCGTTTCTTCAGCCATATTGCCTAAAACAAGGCCTATCTCTGAATCAACCATGACTAAAACATAGAACCCATCAACAGGTTCGGGTCCCGTATCATACTTAGCAGTGGAAAGATCCCAAAAGACTTCGATCTTGGAATGATCGGATTCGATCACTTTGCTGCCTTTCTTCTTCCTGAAGAACCTCAAGTTGGTGTTGAGCTTGAAAGATGTTGAAAGGTCATCACCGATGTTAATGCTTAGGCCTTGACCGGTGTGGTTCTTGCACCAAGTGACTCGGATCAAAAGCTGCTTCTGGGTTGAAAGAATGAGCCTGTAAACACCCGTGACTGCGTTTTGGACTGATGGGGCTAGGCTTGGAGCGATGCAAGCATTGCTTGAATAGCTGGAACATGAAGAATGTGAAACATTTACTGAGTTCTCACTGAAACAAGAAACAATGTCTCTCATTGTATATATCGGAAACTGCAAAAGAAAAAAATGGGTTCCGGATTTCGAGAGGAAAGATCTAAAGCTTTGGAGAGATTGGTGTAAAGAAGAAATTTATGTTATGGAAATAAAGAGGAAGAGGGGCAGCAGCAGCAAGGAAATTTAGGTCCATATGCATGTATAGTAAATAAATATGAATCTCCCTATTTGACCCTTCATATAATCTACAATAATATAATCAAAGTAAAGAAGCAGGAGAGTGATGCAAGAGAAACTTCAAGCTTGCTTTGCCAGTTCATCACATATATTAAAAATTGCTAAAGAAGAAATGAAAAAGGCAGAGAGTGAAGTTGGACCTGGTCTGAAATATCACCAATCTTGTTGTGCTTTTAATTCCTTACCCTTGGCTTTTGTGATTATCATTACTTAATAAAATTCTACATATCTGTATTTAAAGCTGATAAAAACCATATATATATATATAGAGAGAGAGAGAAAGAGAAAGCTACACAAATAGTTATCGAACTATAAACAAGTTTACAATTTAGGTATTCACGCAACTTAATTCGATCATTTTGATCACTTTCATCACAAATGATGTACTGCGATAAATTTTCTTGTAATATCATCTATTTCTTAAAAATAAAATTCAATAGACAATCTAAAAATGGTGATTCCCCCTAAATCAATCCACAAACTTACAAAAAAATAAAAATGAGATTTAGAAGTTTAGGAAGGAAAATATGGGAGGTGGTAAGACTTTAAATAAAGCTTTGGGGAGAGTGAAAGGCAAGGAGGATGTGGAAAGATAGCATGCTGGTACTATGGAAAAGGAAATTGTGTAATTCTGAAAATGATAAAAAAGGCATTTAATAGGCAAAACATATATAATTAACAAAATTAAATATGTGGAATTATTTTACCGAAATCAATGCATGATGTTTTGAGGGGAAAAGACTGTACCCCTTTTTTTTTTATATATATAATTTCCCTGTAGATTATAAATTACAAGACTTAACTAACTGTGTGACTATTTTTAATTAAAGCTGTAGCTGTAACACCCTTTCATATCGGAGATATAAAATAAAAATAAAAAAGCATGTGGTTACAGTTAAGAAGCAACATTGAAATCAATGCACGAAGTTGGGGCTTTGGCTTTTAGGTGAAGATTCAACACTCTTTCTCCTCTCATCCCACACATAAATAAATACCCTAAAACATCTTTGGGTCTTTTTTTTCTCTTCTTTTTACCTTCTGGGTCGAATCTCATTTGCAACATTTAAATTATTGAATTTTAATAACTCTTGTACTAATTAAAAGGCTAAAGTCAAAGCTTTGTTGATTATGGAGAAAAGTAGATGCAATTAGGGGGGAAAGGGAGGTTTAGAGCATGCATTTGGGTTTTATGTTATCATTAGGTTTTTAAACAAACATATTTATTTGATGTAATGAAAGACAAAAGTGTTTTTGATTTTTCATTTAAAAGAAAATAAATACTGGGTTTAGAGAGACATCTTGCGTTGAATAAGAAATAAGAAATTGTCATGAAATTATAGAACAATTCAACAAGAGGTTTTTTTTTTCTGATTTGTTAAGTAGTAGGGTTCAAAGTTAGAGGAATAATGAAGGGGGGGCAATCCCATACTTTGTGGTTATGGACCCCAAGAAACGGAGCGGCCTTGGGGCATCTTCCCCATTTTGCGCTCATAAATGGATATTCAATCTGCTCAAACAAAGGTTACTGGTTTTTTCTTTAACATGGAATTCATATTTGATACGCTATTATTTCTATAAAACAACATTTTTAACTTAAATCATGTTTGGAAAATTATAAAAAAAAAAAAAAGAATTTGAGTTTAATTATTTGTAATTATCTGCATAATTACTCTAATTATTTTCTTAAAGATTGAAGAGTGTAATTGAATTATTCCAATTATACTCAATTTAATAACACCCACTAGTTATAGTAGTTACATAGCTATCCAAACATGTCACGCATGTATAATTATAAATAATTTACACTCAAATTCAATTGCTAAGTAATTTTTATAAAATAGATGATTAATCTTTTAATAATTTCAAGTAAATTTCTTTAATTTAAAAATAATTTTTTTATTTTAATATTTAATATTGATTAATTTTTAAAAAATATAATTATGAATTTGCTTGTGATAGATTAAGTTTTTATGCAAGATTAAATTTTTATTGATTGAACGATTTTGAGATATTAATTTTGTATTAAACTGCTAATATCTTGATTATGAACTATTATTTAGAGATTAATTAATACAAATCCTTAAAAAATTTAAAAATTAAAATTATATATTTAAGAATAACCCTAAGATAAGTTACTCCCTTATATTTTATCTCTTAATCATCGGTGGCTAATTGTGGATTATTTTTAAATTCAACGGATAAAAATGGTTTATATATTTTGGTTCATCAAGGGTTAATGCTATCCATTAGTTGATATGAGGTTTTAGAAAATTTAATTATTCAAAAATTGATTCAACAATTAAAGTTTTATGGATTCATTCCTATTCTTATATTAACTTTTTTTTAACAATCTCGTTCTGATCATTTTTTTTTTTTTGAGACAATGCTTAAAATTATCCATAATCCCTTTCAAACCCATAAATAGGAAGATAATACGCTTCAGCGTACTCGAACCCACATCCTCCTATATTCATCTTATTCTAATGTTTAATGATAAATTTACTCGAAACCTCGTTATTTTATATTTACATCAGTTAGTGACGTGAGATTTTTGACAAATTTACCCTAAATTTTAACGACTTTAATTAATTTTAGTTTAACATAAATAATAATCCTTGATCACCCACATCACCATTACCCTGCCGAAATATTCTTTGAAGCTTTTGTCATGGTTTTTGAGTTGGAAGAGTAGCGCAAAGCATAAGCTTTGATTTATTGAGGAAGCACAAAGCTGTTGCATATAATCATCCTTCTCGCAACATATGGAAACCCTTATTGCTTTTGTTTCCGGGCCAATGCTTAAAGCAATGGTCGAATAGTTGCCTGTCAAAGATCCAGCACATGCCTACCCACATTCCAAATTTTACCAATTTGACTTGGAAAAATCCCAGAAGAAGCAAACCAGAGGCCAGCTCATAGTCATGGATTAATACAAATCTTTTGAGGGAATTGTTCACTAACTGCACATTGTGTCAGGCATGTTGCATCCGACACCTTAACCAGCCACCACTTTTTGCTGAATAACATCTTCATTTCAAACTTGACTTCGGAAATAATTAAGTCAATTCCAAATTTGGATTAAAAATAAATAACAACGTTCCTTTCTTCTCCCTCTATTGTCAACTTCCTGGTGACATCATTGGATGTGGCATTTACCAAATTAAATAATTTTGGTAAATATATATGAAACATGTATACAGATCAAATTAGCACATACATGAAAATATTCCTTTCATACACAGCAAATGATTGAAAGAAAAAACAAAGGGTTTTAAGATCTCTAAATTGGCACATCCTTTATAATTACAGTCCGATTCTAACTAATAATTTAAGCAATTGAAACAAAGGGGGCCTTTTGTTTGCTGCACTAAAAGACAAGCTATTTTTGTCTCACTTCAATTTCAATTCCTTTGTTTATCAGAAGTTAATCTCAAAGGAATATTATTTACAGTATTTAATATCCGTTTTAAATATAATAATTGACAATTTTTTCATCATTTATGGTGCACCAAGTGAAATTGTTATATGCAGTCATATTAAATAAATTGTTGTTTGATGCTTGCAAGTTACCAAAATTCTTATTGTATTAAAAATTTCGGGTCAGCCATTGGAAGTTTCAAAATCCTTATACTCTTTGTATATTTAGAGTTTAGTCCTCTACTTTTGTTTCTAATAATTAATCTTTATACTCTTTTGGATTTAAAAATATAAGTTCAATTATCAACATTGTTTTTTATACAAATGTATTACGACACTATTTTTATTACATGGTTGCCGAATGAGTATTTTCTTTTATTTTAAAATATCATATCCACAAATTTAATAAAAAATTTTTTTATTGAATTTTGAATCCAAAAATGGGGGATAAATTTTTTAGAGTAAAAGTAGGGGATTAAATTCCAAATATACAAAAAATTTAGGGACTTGAAGCGTAGTTTATCCAATTTTAAAAATCCTGTCATAATGTCTTTCTTCTTCTTATGCCGTTCGTCAGCACGTAACTCTTCATCTAAAGTATAAAAAAAAAAAAAAAAACATGGAGGAGGGTTTGTTAATGAAGAGGCATGTGCAGCTTTCAGTTTTTCCAAGCTTAGCTTTGGGGAAATTGTTGACATTTTCATACACAAACAAAACGGTGCATTGAGCTAACAAAAATTACACTTAAATTTGGATATCTATTTCTTAAATCAATATCTTATTTCTATTTTTATAAAAATGATTACCAAGTCTCCTTGTATCTTATATTATATCAAACCCAAGACTGAGTATTACACATATCTCAATATAGTTGCCTTCTTTACAATTATATATATATACAAACAGTTTCGACATCTTTATGAACTTTTAAATATTTTTATGTATTTTTAAAAAAAAAAATTTATGAAATACATGTTGATTGTCACTTTGAACGTAATGTTAGTGTCATTAAAATCTTAACAATTTAGTCAATTTTTTTTCATAGAAAAATAATTTTATTAAAATTTAAAAGTTGAGACAGAAATGATAATTGAGATAAATGATACAAGTTCAATTTATCATTATTCCTACTTTCATATATATATATATATATATATATTGAAGTTATAAGCATGTACAAATAATACAACATTTGAATAACGATCACCAAAATTAAATATTATAAAACACAATCGGACTGATAATTATAATATGTAGGTCTTGATAAAATTCAAGTGTTATATTAACTTTTCATGTTGCTTGTTTAATAGTAATCTGAAATATTAAATCACACATTTGAAGGAAGCAGATTTTCGAAATCTGTTAAACCGAAGTTTTATTGGTTATCTTATTTCTCAATATGTTTATTAAAAAAGAGAGAGTGATGGATAGATATTGAAAGAAAAGAAAACCAAAGAATCTAAAGAATTTAGATTGAAATTAGATGGTATAATCATAATCCAATTGGGTTCATTTTCAATCAGTATCAATGATAGAGAGGGCGGTATGATTCACGAGGTTGCAAAATACGAGAATGAGAGAAGCAAGGTTTTCAATCAATTAGCGTGGAAGTGAAGACGCTGACGGCTTTGCAGATTGGAAAGATGAACACTCTTGTAATTCCCAAGCACAGGTAAAAGTGTGGATATGTTGTTTTACTGGGCTCCGCTTGTCGCAACATGTATGGGGTTTTGCAAGGGCGGCATTGATGCTGTTAGGTAGGACAGGTATTATTCAATATTGGCATGGAGTAGAAGAACCCCTTGCTTTTGCAACTGCACCGCTTTCTTTATATCTCTTTCGTGGAGCCCCTGAGCTTTGCCAGGTACCTCATCGCTGTCCACCACTGCCCTCTATCTTAATCGTAATCATACAACTCTCTCTCTTTTAAACCTCTACCTCTACCTCTACCACTACAATCATCCATCTTTTAAGTTGCTTTGAGTTCAAACTTTACCATTATAGAATCCCAAACTCCAATAGTTTTTTAATGTTTTATTTGAATACTACAGTTCAAACTTTTTATTGGAAAAATGAGCCTACCCCAACAAACTTGTTATGACACCCTTGTGAAAATAAATACGGAGAAGGAAAGAAGCATGATTTACACTGAAAATGTCAGCAACAAAACAATGAGAATTTTTCAATCAATATGGCAAGGTCATGGATGTCTACATTTTCATACGACAACGGGAAGAGAAAATATTTTTGAACAACCTTTACTTTCATCTGATACGAATTGGAGTCGAGGGTATGTAGACAATCATCAAGAAAGGTGACAAGGGGAAAGTGGAAGGCTACTCTATTAAGGATTTGTGTGTCGAATGATGAGATTTGAGGCATGAGATACGTTGGGAGGCTCATAGTGATTTCTTTGCTTTCCATCCTGGATGTAATAAAATGTATCATGATTTGCTAGAAATATATTGGTGGTCTGAGATAAAAGAAAGATGTTGTCGAGCATGTTACCAAGTGTTTAACTTGTTAGCGAGTCAAAGTCGAGATTAGGTTCCATCGAGATAGCTTCAACTGATTGCAACTCCTGAATGGAAGTGAATGAGTTACCATGAATCTTGTGATTGGATTGTCATTTACCTCGAGGAAGAACAATTCTATTTGAGTGATTATGGATTTGTTGACAAAGTCTGCTCATTTCTTGTCAATTCATACAAATTCATTTCTTGAAAAGCTTGTTGAGTTGTACATTACTGAGATTGAGAGATTGCATGGTATGACTATGTCAGTTGTCTCAAATAATGATCCTCGATTTTGGAAGACGTTGCATGTATCTTTTGGAGTGAAGCTAAATTTTAGTACTACATTTCATCCACTGACAAATAGTCAATTGGAGCGAGTTATTCAGATATTAAATGATATGTTACGGGCTTGCATTATTGACTTTGAGAACAGCTGGGAGTGGTATTTTTCATTGGTCGAGTATTCAGATGGCTCTAGATGATGCATTGTATTCTTGGAGGTGTCGCACCCCTCTATGTTGAATAAAGCTTGATGAAAAGAAATTTGTTGGTCCAAACTTGATTCAAGAGACGAAAGATAAGGTTTTGTTGATTTGAGATAGACTTAAAGTAGATTTATATAAGCAAATTTGTTTACATATTTAAAAAGGAAAGAGATTGAGTATATATGGTGTGGGAGACAAGGTGTTTTTGGAGATTACATCATGGAAAAAGGTGTCCAGCAGGTTTGGTAAGAAAGGAAAATTAAATTTGTGTTTCACTGGGGGACTGGTTATGTTGTTTACCATTTGGTTTTACCACTGAAATTGAGTTGCATTTCATGTATCGATGCTTCAAAGGTATAAATAATTTGTTGCATGTTATATTAGTTGAGTCAATTGAGGTATTGCCACACTTATCGTATGAAAAAAAAAAACCAATAGAGATATTGACTTGAGAGGTGAAAAAGCTGAGGAATAAGCGAAGTTCATTGGTGAAAGTGCTGTGAAGAAGCCATAGTGATGAAGAGACCACTTGAGAACTAGAGGAAAGTATGTGCCAACAGTATCCATAGCTCTTTTCATGTAAGCTTCGAGGATGAATTTTCTCAAGAAGAAAAGTGTTGTAATGCCTCAAAATTCTTTATTATTGATAAAATCGATTTTGTGAATAAGCTATTTCGAGAAGCCAAACCAAGAGGTTTTCAACAGTGAGATTTGGGTTGAATTGTGAGTAAGTAGTGAATATTAGGTGTAATTATTATGTTCTAATTAGTGTAAATTAGTGGTAGTGTGCAAAGGACTTAATTATAAGAGTGGTAAAATTATTGGGGTCAATGTGGAAATAGGTAAAAGTTAAATTTTGAGTCATAGGAGGCCTTAAAGGGTAGTTTTACCAAGGTGTCAAAAATTTTCTCCATTCTCTCATCCATTTTTGAAATATTGATTTGAATCGTTGGATCTTGGAAGGTAAACATATTTTTCCAGCAATTCCTTTAATATTTTAAGCATTAAAATTTGATTTCTCATTTTTCTTCTCTTTTTCTCTACTTCTGAAAGAATAATGAAGTGATAAGAAATTTATTTCTTGATTTTTCATGGCATTGATTCCTTGAAATACAACAAGGTAAAGATGATTTATACATATTATTTTCTGATTTTCTATTCATCAAAGTCGATTCCAATGATTTTTTTCATTTTGAAAACATTGTTGATATTAGAATGAGAATGTGATGATTCCAAGTTAATAACTTTAGAACATTAGATTTAATTAAAGTTTGAGCTTAGTGGCCATGGTTGAGTACTTAAAAGACATCGATGTAGGTTTGAGTTTCCAGCAAAAAAATTGATGTTCTAAGGTGAGTTTTAAGTTCTCAAGTATGTATCTAAGCTTAGTTTTTAGTTTCTATAAATTTTGAATAGAGTTTCTCAGAGTGGGTTTAGAAATGAGGAAGAGTTTTGCTTGATCGCATTGCATGGTTTTGTTAAGTTTTAGGGGGGGGATAGTGATTTTTGAAAAAAATAATTAGTTTATCTTGCATTTCGGATGAAACAGAGTCGACGTTGTAACGAGGAAAAATCGACGTCATGATGACACAACAACGATGTCCCAACGAGAAGAATCGCCACATCTCGATGATATGAAGAAGGATGTCTCGACGAGACAATATGTCATGTGATGACATGATGACGTGACGACGTGATGTTATTTGTTGTTCTAACCTAAATTTTTATATCAATAATGATTTTTGAAAAAAAAATAATCAGTTTGCCTCGCATTTTAGATAAAACAGAGGCAACGTCGTGACGAAGAAGAGTTGACGCCATGACAACACAACTACGATGTCCTGACGAGAAGAATCGCCACATCTCGACAACGCGAAGAAGGATGTCCCGATGTGGCAATGTTTTTCCTACTAAACCGAGTTTCTTTTCCTAGTTAAACTACTCTTCTATCTTTTCCTAGTTTAACTCTAATTATTTCAAGAATGTTTTAATCATATTTTCACACGAATTTCAACCTATAAATAAGACTTTTAACAAACCTAAATTGATAGATTCAATACATAATAGAGAGAGATTTGTGGGTTCGGATTTATTTGTTTCTCCATCTTGTACTCCTCTTCCATTTTTTTCCATTTTTTCCATTTTAGTGAAGTTTTATTTTCCCGTGATTTTTTTTGTTTTTCATTATTGTTCGTTGCATAATTCAAATTTATTCCAACAAAAAAACAAACTTTTTAAATTAAAATTTAAAAAGTACAAAACATAATCAAACTTAATTTAAACTTTAAAAATCGGAGCTGAGTTCAAACTTACTCTTACGTGAACCCGACACAATTAACACATAAAAAGAAAAAGAAAAAAGAAATCCTTACATGTCAAGCCTAGTGACACCCTTGAAGGTTGCGAAACATTAAATTAGCTGTCCCCCACCTTCAAAAAACACTCAATTATATCACAATTTCCCTAAATTCGCAAATCCAACCATCCTCAACATTATAAAATGATACCACAACACCCATGCCAAGTAAACAAATAGATCGAGTCTTGACATATAGCAAAAGAAGTATAAAACAAGCAAACATTAGCCACACCAGCGGCACATAAATCATCTCAGGATTTCAATCACCCATCGCTGCTGTTGAAACATTCGAAGGAAGCTTATTTTGTTGTTATAAAGATTTGTTTAGATTCCTCTCAAGGATTTCAATCACCTTGATTCAAGTTATGCGACAGTATTACCATACCTATGATCAGTCAAACTTTGGGAAGCTTGTGGATGATCAAATTATCCAAGCTATGCAGCCTTTTATGTATACAGTTCATGAAGTGCCCTAGGGTGGAAGTGGTGCTTGGATTATTACGCAATCTCACATCTAGGGAACATCGAACCATAAATGAATTCATGCCAAACTATTTTCTTTTTCCTAGATTTTATGGATACACATATACTTGATGTGATCTCAACCTTCATATTTGTTTCCATGAAGTTGCTTATAAGACCAAATTGAGTCACTTTACCATTGTTTGTTGAATCTCTTAGGTCGGTTCATAGCATGCAACATCATTGCCGGTGGCATCCAAACCTCCAACTGCTGGCCTTGTTAGCAGAGGAACTGGTCTTAAAGCCCTCTGGGGTGCAGGAACTGGATCTACAACTCCTACTGAAAATGATTGCAGCGACTAGGATGGGAAGCCGCGGAGCTGTTGAATTGGTGGATGTGTTTTGATACTCTTCTCCCTTATAGGTATGTTTTAATCAAGCTTACATTTTAGATTCTGAACATGGATCCATATGCTAAAACTTGTAATATTTTTATTAATCTGTCAAAAAAGATCATGCGCGCTTTTAAGGTGTTCAACGGGTCAGTTCGATTGATACTCGAACTGAATTACTATTAATTAAATTAACCAAAATTTTAAAACTCAACCATTAACCAAACCATTTTTTTTAAAAAAATCTATTAATCGAGAAAAATAATTTCGTTTAATTCAGGTGATTAACCAAATTAACTGAAATTTTTACATATTTTTTTTTATTCAAATAAGTTGAAAAGTGGAAAAAAAACCATTACAATGTTTTCTTTAAGATAACTAAAAAATAACACAATAACAACATTAAAGAAAGTTTGAGTGATGAAATTTTATGTTTGTATAACTTCATTAAATTTTAAGTTCACCCTTTAATTTTTTATATTTTGGGCTTACAGAATATATTAGATTTATCTAACATATGAGACTTATAAAATTTTATTATTTATAACTGTGATTAATTGATTAACTCAATTAATTATTTGGTATCGAATCGAATTAACTGTTAATCGAAATTTCAAAACCTTTAACCAATCCTCGATCAAATTAGTTTTGATGGCTGACTGATTAATTGAACTAATTTGGTTTGATCGGTTAATTTGATTAAAACCGAATTATGCTCACCCTTACATGCGGATACATAATTTGAACAGAGGTCTCTGTCTGATGGTTTATATACAGGTAAAGTAGGAGGGTTTATAGCTTCAATTCCTCAAGTCATGGTTGCTGCCCTACCGAGCTTCATGTGGGCAATGCTTGCTCGCAGCTCTGAATACCAGCGTACTTTCAGTAACGTGGCATTTCTGCCTACTCCAACATAAAACTCGTTAACTTTTCTTTGAACTACAAACTCGAGATTTGTGTTTCCTATTTACTCTTATGCATGTTTAATTATTACTAAAAATTAAAGAAAAAAAAAAGATATACATCAAAATCAGTAAAAGCTTTCATTACAAGTCCACTTCTTTTACTTTTCTGCTACTGGTTTCTAGCTGCATGCTTAGACTTGACAGAACCGATGGTCTTAGATTGAGAATACTTGGGATGATAATTGTGCAACGATTTAAGATTAGTAGGACCAAATTATATCTAGTATGTTGATACATGGACAGTTGAAACTTTACGAGAAAGATGATGTTGGACTATTTGTAAATCCTTTTCAGCGAAATCGAAGAAAATGTAGGTAGGACTGTGGCATCCTCCTCCATTACTTCCAGTGGATGATGTATTTGAGTGCTGTAATTGATTCACAACTAGCTGCCCTAAGCTTATTTCACAAAGAAATAAACACCTGTTCATTAATGTCTTTTATCTGCAGTTAAACTACATTATGGTAATAGGATAGCAGTCGTTCTGGCTGATATATTCGACCTTTTTGGGGGCAATGGGTGCTACTGATGTTGTTGAGAGTAGTATGGTTGAAAAATGAATTATTGTTTCCATGATGGTGCAAATTGGGTGAACACTTTCTACCTACATCACTTCAAAACAATTAAAACTCGTTGGACCACAACTTTCCTGCAACAGTTATGAATTGGGTCTAAATATAAACGGCATGGAGGCAAAGCTCATGTGTAACACCAGCCTGTCCCTGTTGCTATTCCCCATATCTCCCATCACTCTGCTTACGTATTAAAGAATTAAATTTAAATAGAAATAACTTTTTATCATTTAGATAGAAATCCTGCAAAGTATGGGTGTTCGATAACAAGAGTTCATCTCAAATCTGATTTAATTTAGATTAAATTTATCGCTCTTGAACAAATTTATTGCATACATAGAATTTAACATATGGAAACAAGACTTTCAACCACGAAAAATCTTGTCCTAATTCAGCAATAATTCCCTTAAACTTGTGGAATGTTATAAACTTGATTAGCTCTTCTGGATTCAATTGCATAAAACGATTTTTATTTTTATTTTTTTACAAAAAATGGTAAAGTAAAAGATAAAGTCAAACCAATTTTCTTTTTATTGCGTAAATTATTGATAAAACTGTTGGAATTAGGAAAAAAAAAAAAGTGGAGGGGGTGAAGAATAAGATCAACTAACTGCCAACATGCGACACATGTTATCTAATTCTGCTTCACTTAACAATCAACGTTGGTAGGAAGCCCAATGTCTTTGCACGACACTACCATCTTCCGCTAATCAAGATTTATTAATATTAGAATAAAATATATTTATACAAATTTATGACAAAGTTAATATTTGACTAAATATATATATATAAATATATATATATATATATATATATTTATATTTAGTTGATATTTAAATTCGTTTTATAGATTTTATGTAAAATATAAACTAATAATAATATTTATTATTTTATAAAAATATTTTTTTTAATTAAATTAATATTCAATTAACTTATGAGTTTAAATATATTATATATTTATTTTGTTTAGTTTCAAATTATTGGATATTTTATAGACGCTAACATAGCAAGCAATCTTGATCTTAATTTATATTTTTTTTTCCATAAAATAACATTACTATTATGAAGATACCGGAATCAGATGTCGTAATGAATTTATATTCACAGATGGACATGGTTGCAGCAGGAACATCCTCATGTCGGGCTTGGCGTTGTCTTGTGATCTCTATCGTCGTGCTCTGTCGCAAAATGTAAGCTTAGATTTTGGTGTAAACATCAGATGGTGCCGGCCACATTCAGATTGGATTAAGTTAAATGCTGATGCATGGGCGGGTATAAATTCTGGGGCTGCTACTACGGGTGCCGTGTTGTGCGGCATTAACGCCAGCTGTGTTGTTGGACTTGCTTGGAACATTGGTTCGACTGGCATCTTCCAAGCAGAGGCAAGGGTGCTCCTACGGGGTTTAAATCTAGCATGGGATAGAGGATTGAGATGGAGCCGGACAACGCCTTAGCTATAGAGCTGGTGAAATATTGGGTTGGATGATCCTCATATAAGAGTAAAGATACGACACATTCGCGGTCTTTGTAGCAAGAATTGGCTTCTACAATTGCGACCAGCTTGCAAGGATACGAGGAAGTCTGCGTATACGATCACCCACCATCTAGGTTGGTGCAATCTAGAGGGAGCCCGTGTCTGGCTGAGCCAGATGAGGCTGCTGAGTTTCTTTTGAAACTAATGCCTTCTTTCTGTTATACCAACAACAATAATTAGGGTAACGCTATAGACCATGATTGCAGACTAATTTAATTGTGCTCTCGTGATTCACGCAACTCACGCGCATGTATATTAAAGCCTTAATTTAATACTAGAATTTATGAAACTCACTTTATTAAGTAATAAAAATAATATTATTACTACTGTTATTAATGTACATGTGATGTGAGAGAGCGTCTTAATTGTTACATTTTTTATTTTGAATAATTATATACAAATGTACAGCTCATCTTTTTTAACTTCTAGCAACAGTAATAACCTATAACATTAATAATAAAATAATTGTAAAAATTCATTAAAATCCATGCAAATGCTCTCTCGGTTGATTGGTTCATCGAATATTAAACTACTTTATGTATAAGATAATGTGAATGTAAGATTACGGGTGTAATGTGAGATTATTTTATTTGATTTATTTGGTTGGAATGTAAGATTTAAATGTCTAGTTGATGGAATTTAAGATTATCTATAAGCACATTTTACTCATTTGTCCTTGTTCTAGAATTTGTTTTTTAACAAGTTTAGTTTCTTTAATATTTGTTAGCCTCAATTTCCATAAAATTATGATAAATTACTACAAATCTTACTTTTTTATTACAATTTATATATTAATCGTAAAATTATAATTATAATCATAATTAATATATATATATATATATAATTGTAATGTATGATATCTATTGGTTCATTATTAAGAAAAAAAAATATTTTTGTGTTTTTAATGAGTCTTAAATTTTGTTTAAGAAAAAAGTTTACATTGATTAAAATAATAAAAACAAAAGATACATTGATCCAAAATTTAAGATTACGCCCGCAGTCTAAGTTATCTAAAGAATGAGCTGTAATTAAATTACACTCAATATTACGGGATGATCATAATGTAAAATTATGGGATAACTAAATTACACTTAATAGAGCATTTGGGAGCAAAAAGAGCGAAAAACAAGCGAAAATCGAAAAACACCATTGAAGCCTTTTCTGAAGCAGATTTCTATCAAGATTGAAGATTCTTAGTTGATTTTTGAAGAGATTATCATGAGTTCTTTATCTTTTGGTTATACTGTGCCTTTGATGTTTCTATTTTCAAGTATGAACTTATAATCTAAATACCTATGGGAGATAAACCCTATGATAGATTTTGTCGTTTGATTTTTATTTTACGTAATAAATTTTTAGTTTCTTGTTCTCAACTATGTGTGCTTAATTCTTAGTTTGATATTTCTAGATTATTGATCCATGTTTGATGCGCTTAAAACGGATGTTGAATAGACCCTGTTTAAGAGTAGATCTTACGTAATTGAGTGAAATTAATTGCATGCAATCCTAAAAAATAGGACGACATAAATCTATCGAATTAGATTCAGATCTAATAGGAGAATCCATAGCACAATGTAATGCAATAATAGGGGTTTTAATTAGAAAGAAATTTCATTTAATCAACCTAGATTTAGTTGCTCTTATACTCGAAAGAGATATTTGTATTGTTTAGGGATTTTTATGGATCAAGCTAGTAAGTAAAGAAATTGTGTAATTTAGATTGACATTGATAGACGAAATCAAGGTGAATTCTTTCTTGGGTATTATTTCACATCTTGGTTTTTAATCGATTATTTTCCTAATTTTTTCTTTATTGTGTTCGTTAATAATTTATTTATTATTTAATTTTAGTTTTTAATCAATCACTTGCATTATTCGGCTAAATAATAGAAATATGATAATTACTAGTACTTTTAGTATTCGTGAGAACGATATATTTGCTCATTGTAGTGATGTTATTGATTGATAGGTACACTTGCCTTGATCAAATTTTTAGTTAGTTTCACGGCGCATCACTTTTAATTGTGCTAATATTCTAGATGTATGCAAGTCCAACTTTGAAGACCAATTCATTTAAGGCAGTTATTCTTGAAGATTGGATTGGTTTGGATCAAACAATTAAACCCCTTGGATTGTGGAGATCAGATCAAGATCACATTTAAGACTTCTTTGCAGGATAAATCTCCAACAATTCATGTTACTTTGGTATTTATTAGTATATTGCTTTTGCTATTTTGTAGCTTCTATTAGTAGGGGGTTGGATTGTAATTGATCTCTAATATGTTAATAAGCCTCAAAAACTTCTATATATTTAGGAGATTGTATATGTTTTTATATAAAACATAGAGCGCACTCTATTGTTCATTGGAGAACTTATTTTGTGAGTTCACTCTAGAGTAAACAATTTCTGTTTACAACCTAAATTCTTAATGAGAGAATTTAAAGGTGAATGTTCTAATATTTAGGTACAAAAGTGAAATGTTTACTTGGAGATTGAGAAGACTTGATTCTCTTGTTGTATTGTAAATTATGTATGAGTAGTAGTTATAATCTGTTAAGTTTAGTTACTGGCAGTTGAGTTAGTTATTGTCAGTTGAAGGCTGTTGCAGTTCTTGATGTATTTGTCTATATATACAAATACATTCTCATGTATTGTGTCAAGTTCATTCAATAACATTTACTCTGTTGTAAAATGTTTAGCTATTGTTTGTTGTAAACTCAAACATGGTATCAGTAGTCTTTCATTAAGGTTCTGGTAAAATGGCGCTCAATACGTCTTCTGCAACATCTATTGCGCCTGGAGTGATGTCAACTTCTAGGGATGGAGCTGTTGATAGCAGGATCTTTTCTTTCAAGAAAGTTAATCTGTTACTTGATGATTCTAATTACCTTTTGTGGAAGCAACAAGTCTTGCTTACTATCAAGACTCACAAGTTGTAAAGATTTCTTGATGGTCAAGTGCCTTCATTGATAGTAGCTAATGAAGCAGGGGTGGTGTAAGAAAATCCAGAATTTGTGCTCTATGAACAGCAAGATAGTGCTATTGCTTCTTGGCTTCTTTCTTTTGTCAGCCCAGGTGTGTTACCTCATCTTATTGGAATGGATTCCTGTGCTCAAATATGGAAAACTCTTTCTACTATATATGGTAGTAAAACAACTTCTAGGTTGATGTGTTATAGACGAGCCCTTCATTCTCAACGTAAGGGTGATCTGTCTATGATGGACTTCTTGATGAAGGTCAAGGGGTTTTGTGATAGCCTTGCAAGCTGTTGTGAGGTCATAAGTGAACATGAGCATGTGACAGCAATCTTGAATGGTTTGCTAATAGATTTTGAGTCTATTATCACAGTCATTACTGCTAGTCAAGTTTCTTATACTGTTCAGGCCATTACAATGATGCTTCTTGATGCTGAAGCAAGAATGCAAACAAATGTGATAGAAGTACCTGTTGTGGCAAATGTGGTGACTCATGATGCTTCAACTCATCAAGAAAAAGAAAATGATGTTATGCCTTCATATCGTCCTTCGTTGGGTACTGGAGCTTAACATGGTCGAGGACGAGGTAGGTTCTCAAGTAATCGGATTCAATGTCGTTGTGTGGCAAAGCTGGACATTTGGTGGATAGGTGTTTTCATAGGTTTGATGCTTCGTTCAAGAGTGCTGGCTATCGTCCACCTCAAGCAAATATGTGTATGGTAGGTGCTGGACCTGCTATGTCACCCTGGATGGTTCCTTTTGTATATCCTTTTATGACCAATTGGGGTTCTCCTCCACCAACTTGATCAAATCCGTTTGTTTCTTCAGGGGTACCATCAACGACCTCAGTAGCTGCTAACCCTCAAGCTTATATAGCTACTCTAGAGGCAGTAGGTGACAATGCTTGGTACCCTAATTCAGAGGCTACTCATCATCTTACTCATGATGCGGCTACAATGAGAGACAGTGTTTCATATGGTGGACCAGGTAAGGTATTTGTTGGTAATGGTAGTGCTTTACCTGTGTTGAGATGTGGTCAGTCATCTTTACTTACACATGCTAAACCTTTGCTTATGAAGTCTATGTTGTTTGTATCTAGTATAACTAAGAATTTTTTGTCTGTTTCAAAGTTCACCAATGACAATAAGGTGCAGTTTGAGTTTGCTCCTACTCAGTGTTGTGTTCGAGATTTGAAGACCAAAGAGGTGCTACTTCGAGGGTCAGTTCATGGTGGTCTGTACAGGCTTCATTTATCTTCATCTTCTTCACTTTCAGCCTATTGCTTTGCTGCTAGTTCTACTTCTTTACCTCTATAGCATGCTAGGCTAGGCCACTAATGTGCTTCTGTTCTCAAGAAAGCTTTGCAGACTTGTAATATTTCTTTTTCAAATAAAGAATATGTTGACTTATTGCGTGTCATTTAGGAAAGGAACACAAGTTGCCTTTTTCTTGTTCTGAAACTCAATATACATTTCCTTTGTAACTTGTGGCTGCGGATATTTGTGGTCCTGCTCCTATCAATTCAAAAGGCTTTACTTACTATGTTGCTTTTATAGATGCCTTCACCAGGTATACATGGATTTACTTTCTCAAAAAGAAATCTGAGGTTACCTTGGTTTTTTCACAGTTTCTTGTGTTAGTAGAGAGGTCTATTGGTTGCAAGCTTAGAGTACTTCAGACATATGGTAGTGAAGAATTTCAAGTATTAAAAAGTTACCTGGCACCCAATAGAGAAGCTCATAGAGTTACTTGCCTTCACACATCTGAACAGAATGGATTGGTGGAGAGGAAGCATCGCCAAATCATGGAATGTGGTCTTTCCATGCTTGGTCATGCTGCCATGCCTTTGTCCTACTGGTATGAAGCCTTCAGTAATGCTGTATTTCTGGTTAACAGATTGTCTTCTCAACCTATAAGTAACCTCTCTCCTTATGAAAAATTGTTCAAACAAAAACCAAATTATCTCTTTCTTCGAACCTTTGGATGCTTTTGCTTTCCTAACATGCGTCCTTTTAATAAAAATAAACTACAAATTCGATCACTAGCTTATGTGTTTCTTGGTTATTCCCCACAGCACAAAGGCTATAAGTGTCAAGATTTTAATGGAAAATTGTACATTTCTCGCCATGTGTTCTTCAATGAAACTATTTTTCCTTTCAAAAATCAGCCAAATCAATTTTTGTTGACACCCACTAAGTCTAAAAGTGTCACTAGCAATTTAGAAATTATTTCTCCATTGTCTGCCACTACTACACCATTTTCTAGCTATATTCAACGTGAGTCATCACTTGTTCCATTAGCTTTTTCAACACTTGGAGCTCTAACATCAAATCTGTCATCTCCCGCATCTGTGTCAAATCCCACTTTAATTTCCCTACCTCAAAAGACGCATGCACCTACTAGCAGCCTTTGTCCTATCCCTTCTTCTAACACAGCTCATGTGTCATACTTACCAACTCCTTTGCTTAACACTCATCCTATGATAACCCGTAGCAAAGTAGGAACATTTAAGCCTAAAGTTTTTTTGTCTAAAGCAATTTGTGAACCAAATGATACACCTGTTGATGTTCATACAACAATGACTACTCCTCATTGGCGTGAAGCTGTTCAGAATGAGTTGCAAGCTTTGCTTAGAAACAACACCTGGAGCTTATGTGAATTGCCTCCCTCCAGAAGGCTAATTGGATGTAAATGGCTCTTCAAGGTTAAGAAAAAGCCAGATGGTTCAGTAGAGAGATATAAGGCTCGACTGGTTGTTAAAGGTTTTTCATAACGTACAGGGTCTGATTTCAGTGATACTTTCAGTCCAGTTGTGCGTGCTACTACTGTTTGTGTGGTACTTGTTGTTACTGTCATGAACAAGTGGAAATTGAGATAGGTAGATGTGAATGATGATTTTCTTAATGGAGCATTGCATGAAGAGATTTATATGAGCCAACCACCAAGCTTTGAGGTTTGAGATAGCACTGGGAACCAACTTGTGTATAGACTAAATAAAGCTCTTTATGGATTAAAACAGGCACCCAGGGCTTGGTTCCATACTCCGAGAAAACATTTGGTTGAGAAGCTTGGTTTTAGTGCATCCAAGTCTGACTCTTCTCTGTTTATTCGCATGGGGCATAACAATTCAGTTTTTCTTATGGCATACGTTGATGATATAATTTTGACTGGCAGTTCAGAAGCTGAGGTGGATGATATTGTCAAGCAGCTTTATAGTCAATTCTCTTTGAAGGACATGGGTGATCTACATTTCTTCTTGGGCATAGAGGTTCAACATGTGCCTCACGGGTTAGTTCTTACACAAAAGAAGTATATTATTGAGCTTCTTGATAAAGCTGGTTTGATAGATGCTTCTTCAACTCCTACTCCTATGGTTAGTATACCCAAGCTTATGGCCACAGGTGCTGAGTCATTTAGAGATGTTCAACTCTACAGGAGTGTTATTGGCACTCTACAGCATATGTGTATCACTAGACCTGATATAGCTTTTTATGTGAATAAGTTGAGCCAGTTCATGAATGCACCGTATGATGTGCATTGGAAAGCTATCAAGAAGGTGCTCAGGTATCTTAAAGGTACTTTGGATATTGGTCTGCATTTTACAGATGGTCCAGCTAACTTGGTAGGCTATTTAGATGCAGATTAGGCTTCAACAGTGGAAGATAGACGTTCCACAATAGGATTTTGTGTTTTTCTTGGTGCAAATCTTGTGTCATGGTGCTCTAAGAAGCAATCAGTGGTGTCTAGGTCATCTGCAGAAGCTGAGTATCACAGCTTAGCTAATTGTGTGTCTGAGTTGCTAAGTATTCAACAGCTGCTGAATGAGTTGAAAGTTGTGTTAAGACAAGTTCCAGTTGTGTGGTGTGATAATATTTCTACAGTCTCCATGGCAACCAATCCTACTCATCATGCTAAAGTTAAACATGTTGAGATTGATCATCACTTTGTCAGAGAAAAAGTGGTTGATGGAATGTTACAGGTGAATTTTATTCCTTCTGAAAGTCAAGTGGCAGACATCCTCACAAAGCCACTTACACCTAAGAAGTTTGTTCCTTTTCGAAATGCTTTGAGAGTGTTACCTTCGCTGTCTTCAGGTTTAGAGAAAAGAGAAAACTAGGAGAATGTATGAATAGTAGTTATAATCTGTTAAGTTTAGTTACTGGCAGTTGAGTTAGTTATTGTCAGTTGAAGGCTGTTGCAGTTCTTGATGTATTTGTCTATATATACAAATACATTCTCATGTATTGTGTCAAGTTCATTCAATAACATTTACTCTGTTGTAAAATGTTTAGCTATTGTTTGTTGTAAACTCAAACAAATTGAATATAGTGAAATTACTCACTGAATTAGGTTCCGCAAACGTAGGTAAGTCAAATCGCTTAAACATTTATTGGTGTCCATTGTTTACTTTGTTTTTTCTAGTGCATTGCAGTGGCAATCGAAGTTACCACTGTAGTCAGACACTTCCATTCTAGCACTTAGTTTCTAGACAATTAGTAACTGTTTGATTTAACATATACTGATTTTATTAAAAATGTAAAAAAAAAAAAAAACACCCTTGTAAACATATAACTTATTTAAATATATAAAGGTAATTTAGTAATTTCCCAATCAAATTGGTGTCTAATTGACAGGTGACACCAATTTAATCAAGAGTCTAAATAATAATATAGATATACAAACAATGTGGGTAGACAATTTGTACAATAACATTAAATATATCAAAATAAAATTTAAATTAGAATAATAAATAATAATATAATAAACTAAAATTCAATCCACTAACCCAAGTTTAAATAACAATTATATAGACATGCTAAAATTCAATCTAAAATTTTGTGTGATTTTTTATTTAAAATTTCGAGGCCATATATTTCTATGTGAGCACTTCTAGGGTAACTTACAGCTTTGACCGATAAGATAATACATGAAGTTATATAATTGAATTTGTTAACTATTTTAATATTGAAATTAAATTTGAAATTATTCAAATTTTATAGTTTCTAAACTCAAATTTTAATATAGACTAAAAATAAAACTTTTTAAATTACTTTAGAATAAAATTTATTTTTCATTAAATTTAATTTATTTTTAATTCTTTTCAACTAATTCAAAATTGTATCTATATTATGCCTATAAAATAACAATGATAATAATAAAGAGGGGAATATACTATAAAAAAATTGAAGAGAATAAGTACAATTTTGAATTAGTTGAAAGAATTAAAAAAAGTATTTAATAATAATTTTTTTTAAAATAAATATTAAAATTATATATGAACTTTAATACAATTCATCAATTTTAAATTGATGTATTGTATTTAATAATAATATTCGTCAAAAACTTTAATTTTTTATTTTAAAGCATCTTAGTAATAAAATTTTAAATTATAATTTTTAATTAAATAACTAAGATTTATGCGTGTTATTGAATGAATTAAAATTAACTTGCACGTTACGACTAACAAAGTCAAACTAGCATACAAACAAATCATTTTTGTTTTTCCATTTCAGATAAATAAATAAAAAAACTCAGCAGTGGGGCGGCCTTACGCTAACATTCTTTTAGAACGTAGCTTGCTCTGCATACGGAAACAATGTGGCGTTGCATAAATCTACAACTAATTTCTTAATTTAAATTTAAGATTAGTTGATTTTGATAAATTTTGTTTAATTATCGAATTCAGTAAAATAAAAATAATTAAAATTTGTCAATTGAATCACGTAAAATATTTATAATCAAATATTTAATTCTCATTAATTTTGATTTTGATCCCTAGACATTCTAAACTTATTTTTATATATAAAAAAAAAAAAGTAAAATTTCACTATCTTAATCCTAAACTTTGCTTGTGTTCAAAATTTTAATTAGAATTCAGTTAGAAGTAAATCAAATCTATCAAGCTACGTAAATAGCTTATGTGAAAATCAATCTTGTTCACATGCATGTTTTGTTTTTTCCCTATTGAATTTTCTCATCTACATGCATACCTTTTTAAACGTACCAATCTTTTGTTAGGGATCGACCCGTATAAACAACGAGATAATAAAATTGAAGAATAACAAATATAAATATTTTACATGAAAAATCCTTAACAAGAAAAAAATCACAGGCAAAGGAGGCTTCGACTTTTCACTAAGCGAGTAAATAAACGAGAATGTATTAAACGTACATCAAGCAAAACCTCAAATAAAAAACTCAAAATCCCAAAAAAACAAACTCCTAAATTTCATAAGACACTCACAAAAGGGTATAAAATGTTCTCCATAATTACCACGAGACTCTCACCAAAACTCATATGCGATTACATCTTGTCGCCCTCAAAGAAAGAAAAACTCTTTTTCTTTTTCTAATTGATATCTCAAAATAAAGATGCAAATTTAAAAAATTAACACATACCTCTTAAAATATAAGAATAATAAAATTTTTTTTTTTTACATATAGACAGTGTTTGTACCAAAAGTATACAAGGACAAAAATTGGTATTCTCATCTACTTCAGACCAACATCAGTTTGAAGTAATCCAAATTAATAAAACTTAATTACTTCATAAGGTTGAATACATTAGCAAATAAAGTAGTGGAATCTCAAAAAAGCAAGTCTTGAAGAAAGACCAAAGAGATTTTGGTGAAATATAATATAAGCTTAAGCGATATGTTTGAATTACAATATGAAAAAGGAGAAGATTCTATGTCACAGTGAAGTCAAAAAGCCATATGCATCTAGAAATTAACAGTTAAAGGGCAGGTTAATACACTTGATCCGTCATACCATTTTACTTTAATCATCATTAATCAACGGGATCATAATTAAGCGCTAGGTCGGGTTTCATTAAATTATTCATTTATATAGGATAATTATTTGGTAAATTGAGAGAGAATTTTTTTAAATTTCACCAGTTAATTTTTTTATAGGTTGCATTTATTTACTTTTTTATTTTTTAAATATTAATTAACACCATAAGTCAGGTTTTTAACGCCAAAATTGCATGATTAATATATCAAATAATATCAATTTTGAAAATAATTATGTAAATTTTTTTATTTTAATTAAGTTGATGTCTAGTTAATTTATGAAACCAATTCAATCATGATTTAAATATAATATATATATATATATATCCATATCTACATTATACTATATTTAAAACCCTTGATTGAGTTGATATCATAATATCGTGCCTCAATTTAGTTGGGACAAGATTAAAAAATGATTTTTTTAATAAATCATAATATTATAGAGTTAGTATTTGGTAAACTGACAGTGTGTTTTTTAATTTCACAAGCAACTTTAAAAAATTATCAAATATCTCTTTTTTTTAATAATTTATTATACCATTATAGGACACTTGTCAATCCTCTAACCTGTTGAAAAAAATCCAATTAAGAAAACAGTTTCTAGTTACATCGAAAGTTTCAAAATTTTGAAAATCGAATCAGTTTGTGATATTTATAACGATAAATTTTCTCAAAAAAGTATATGTGCTTTGTGCAAGACAGATTTAAATCGTTCTCGATTTTCAATCGAATGACCTTTACTGCTGTCCTTTTACCTTGAATTGCACTGAGTGTGGGCTCGAGCAACATGAACCAAACATAGAACAAAAAACGATTAATTACTTTCAATTGGAAAGTAACTTCCTAATATAGACCAATAAAAATTATAATTCCCAAAAAATAAAATTTATTCTAGGAAAATAAATTTCCACTACTTTACGATAGAATAACAATATATAAAATTTGAGTGTAAATAACTCTACGATTGACATCTGTTTATGGGGAGAGATGAGAAAATCTTGATTGAATAAAAATAACACGAATAATATTTATTTAATAAAAAACACTTCTTTAATCTAACTAGAAGAGTGATGGGTAGCACACCGAAGTAAATATTACTAAGGTTGTCATCCCTTACTTATCATGTGAGGAGAATTGGGTCACTCATATATTGAGTCTAATTATATATGCTTTCAGACCCGTTTTTAATATTTTTGAAATTATAGACAAAACAATAAAATTAAGTTTTAAGTTTCTTAAAAGTTTATGTCATTAAAAGCTAAAAAAATTTTGAACTTTTTAAAAATTTAAAAAAATTTGGGATCTCTTAAAAATTGAAAAATAATATTTTGATCTCCTTTCAACTTTAGGTTCTACACGATCGTACCTCCAAATGACCCTCAGTGACAAACCTGTGTGCTTCTTATATTTTTTACTTAAAATTTTTTAATTTAATCCAACTCAATATTTATTTTCTAATTTCTAAATTAAATATTAATTAATTAACTAAATTAACTACATTTATTTTTTAATTAAATAATTTTTTCAATCAAATTTTTGTTTTATTAAATTCAATGAAAGTAGATTTTCGGAAGCATTGACACTTCCCTCTCTCCTTTGCAAACTCGATTAATTTATTAAATAATTCAGCAACTCAACTATTTCGTTAAAAAAAAAAATGAAACTAATATACGGATAAAAAAAGCCTACTAAATTTTAGTTACTGAAAGTTGTAAGAAAATTATAACCTACGTAGCTTGGCAATGTGGCAGTGGTCCTAGGAGCGTGCCCTATTTTCGTGCAAACATCGATTAGGCACAAATTCCCCCACAAAATTAAATATTATATTAAACTAATTATTCATATTTTTGTCGTTAGTTTCCCCACATCTAGAGAGAAATTACATCCACTTTTTTTTTTTCTCAAGTAATTCCAAATTTTTTTTATTTTTATGGAAATGTATTGGGTTTTTAATTATAAATAAAAATGTTAGGGAGCAGATCAACTTAGATTTAATTGATTTTTTTAAAATCGTACATTCAGATTCAATTCATTTGACTCACATGATTTTATGTTTTATAAATAAATAATATTCAATTTTTAAAGACTCCTAACAAGTCTAAGCTAAAACATTATTTTTTTTATATGTTATTATTGAGAAGTATAAAGCAAAATATATGTATGCAAGTTGCAGCAACAATAATGCAAGAAGAAAGTAGAGAGTAAAAACAATGTATACGTAGACTTACATCAAAAGGGAAAGAAATATTAAAAATACTGAAATTAGAGTAATATTTTTTGGCAAAAAAATTATTTATATCGGTGTAAAATTAAAGTGATTTTGCTTATTTTTGTAATTTTTTATACTAATATTTTAATAATTCAATCGTTAAATTCATAAAAATATTTGTAGTTATCATACATATAAAGTTTTGAATTGATTTGATATTTTTATTATGTCGATCTAAAATACTGTTTATATATATATATATATAAATGAACCGGAGCATATATGAAAACTTTGAATTTTGAATTAATTCTTTGAGTTTTAGAATACTTCCTTTCTTTAATTATATTTAAAGTGGATTTCATTTTTAAATAATAATGTTTTAAATAATAAAAGAATTTAGACATCATGCATTAAATCATAAATAAAATTTAAAACTAAAATCTCTAACATAAATAAAAAATATAATTGCATGCAACAATAAAGTATAACAACATTTTAAAAAAATATATTATAAAAAAAATTTAAATCTAAGATTATTTTTAATACTATTTAAATTTTAATATTTTTCTTGCAAATTTTAAGCATGTAATATATTTAAAATATTACAAATATATTATATTTCAAATAACTTATATAAATAGTAAGCTTGTGAAAAATTAATTAATATATATATTTAACAGTTGAATTTTTTTTGAATATATTGGTATGATTACATAAAAATATCTGTTTATACTTTCGTATGATAACATTTTGACAAGGCACACACAGATGCTCGAACTCGAGCCTTCTAGGATGAATAACATCCTCTTTTCTATTGGAACCACTTGAATTCATGATTGTTGGATTGTTAAAATACTAATCATACAAAAAATTATGGAAGGATATAAAATTATTGGATTGTTAAATGATTCCCAGATGATTTGATTGATTTTATGCTTTGTCTTTTTATTTGTCAAAAAAAAGTACGAAAGAAAAAATGAAAACTTTGAGTTTTGAATTTCAAAATATTTTATTTTTTAATTATATTTAAAGGAAGTCTAATTTTTAAATTAAATTTTAAATAGGATTTTCTTGTCATTAATAATATTAAAGTTTTCAATCATAAACAACTTTAAATAAGAAATTTTCATTTTTTTAATTTCTAATATCATGTTTTTATGAAATTACATAATTATTTTTAAAAGAATTAAAAATTTTAAAACAGTTTAACATGCATATTTTAAAATAAATTCTTTTAATTATACATGTACACAAATTAAATATATTTTTCACCAAAAAAATATTTTTTATTATACTTTAATTAAATAAAAAATTTATTTAAAACTTCATTTAAGTAAAATTTTGAATTTTTTTAATTTTTATTTTAAAATTTAAAAATTATTAAATATATTTTAATTTATAAATACGAAATCAAATCTACATCGCATGAAAAAAAAAAAACTAAATTTAATATAAATTTGGGCATTTATTAATACAAAATTACCCTAAGGAAAAAAAGGGAGAAAATTGAGTGTGTGCTAGAGATGTAATCATATTTAACCATAGCTAAAAGAAAAGAACAGATCTCGAATCTCGATTTCAAGACGTTTTACTATACATAGAATCTTTTATTAATTTATTATTAATAAAATAATATCAATTCAATCCAATTAAAGAATTTAGTTATCAAATAAAAGCAAAATCCTTTTAGATCTATTTCTTCCTTCATTTCTAAAAATTAATCAAATTACTTTTCATTAAAATTTTAATGGTTGTGACATGTCACAATTCACTTACATTTTATAAAAATATTAAAAATTTTAAAAAAGATATATAAAAGTTTATCCACATCTACAATGAAATATACATAAATCATTATGAAAACTACTATATTAATTCTATTAAAATTGTAACAGACTAATTACCTTTTTCGTCTAAAAAATAAATTTATTAAAATTTGAAAATTAAAAGCTAAAATAATAAAAAATGAATATTAAAAATTAAATTTTTCATTATATTTAGTGTATATAACATTTAAAAAATGAATATTAAAAATTTGAGTCAAACTCATTCGAATTCCTAAATATCTTTTACGCTAGATTTGTTCGAAGAAGACAAATAATTTGGCTGTGTTCTTTTGTCGTAAAAAATAAATGTAAAGATTTTAATTACAATTGTGGAGAAATTAGGGGAAACTCCATAAATTGATTTAGAATATTAAAAACGTATAAAAAAGCTTTGGTTTAATTTATTTAAAAAAAAAAATAGAAAGCTTGTTACATCTGCCAATTCATTATTTTATTAACCAACATGTGAGCAAGTAAAGTATATTCAGAAGTGAATATATAAATAAATAAATAAATAAATAAATAACATTATTTTTCAACAATGACAAAAACAAGAAGAACATGGTAGGTGTGAGATTGACGGAGTCACCTACTGTTCCTGCCTCTTGATTTTTTAATAAAAAAGTATTTTCCTTATTTTTTAAATGACAAAAAAAACTCTAATCAGCAAAACGTTTTTATTCATTTATTAAATTAAATAACTGAACATAAATCAAAATTTGAGATTCTTTTATAAAATGAATCGAATATAAACAATACATATTTAGTTAATTTATAAACATAAATAAGTGCGTTTAGTAATTCATATAAAGCTCATTTATTATTTTATTATTAGATAATTGATCATATTATTAATTACTTGTGTGTTTATTTTATTTAAATTATAATGATTGGTAAATAATACATTTAATTATATATTTTTTAACTGAATGTGAATAAATTTAAAAATAAAAAATTCAAAATTTAATAAATGATTTTCGTAAAAAAAATATTATTCATCTTAAAAATCTTAAATTTAAATATTTGTGTATGTATTATCAAATAATTAAAAAATAAAATAAATATTCTTATATAATTACATAAGTGTATTAAAAAAATTAAAAGATTTCATAGATGAAAAAAAAAGCAAAAGATGAGAAAGGGGTTAGGTAGACAGAAGCAGCTCCACAAAAAAAAAAAATGAAAAAATGTTTTAAATTCAAAGTGGAAAATGTAAAAGATAAAGCGGAGGGAAGAGAAGCGGAGTGAGGTAGGTGTGAGACTGACAGAACCACCTCCACATGCTCCATCCTCATCCTTTCTTCATATAAAAATCCCTCTCTTACCTTTCTTTTCTCTCAGCTTGACGTTCGCTTCTTCAAGAGAACACCAAGCTTTTTTATCCTTCTTACCTCCATCCCCTCTCCTCTCCTCTTCTTTCTTTTGGGTTTTTGGAAGGAAACGCATTTAATTTTATTACGAAATACATAAATATGCAGGCGGTTTCTCCTTCACAAAATCTTAATCCTTCTGTCATTCGTCCTTCCAAGCCTCTCCGGTTCCATCAGTGGACTCGCTCCTTTATCCGTTGCGTTTATCACAATGACTCGGTTCAATTCCCTAATGGAGTCGGTTTAAACCGCGCGGATTGGCAGAGCTCTTGCGCTATTCTTTCTAGCAAGGTCTTTTCGCAAGATCAAGGTTCCGGCGACAAATCCTCTGCTCCTTCCAACTCTGACCACCTTGCTGCCGCCGTCAATGGTCATAAAACTTCCATAGATCTTAACCTTGTCCCTATTGACAAAAACAACAAGCCTCAACCACCTACACAGAAACCCTTAACCATCACCGACCTCTCCCCTGCTCCGATGCACGGCTCTCAGTTGCGCGTGGCTTACCAAGGAGTCCCCGGGGCCTACTCCGAAGCTGCCGCTGGGAAAGCTTATCCTAATTGTGAAGCGATCCCTTGTGACCAGTTTGAAGTCGCATTCCAAGCGGTTGAGCTTTGGATCGCCGATCGAGCTGTCTTACCGGTGGAGAACTCACTAGGAGGTTCCATTCATCGGAACTACGATCTCCTCCTCCGACACCGACTCCACATCGTCGGGGAAGTCCAACTCCCAGTCCACCACTGTTTATTAGCTCTCCCAGGTGTTAGGAAAGAGTACCTTGCACGAGTCATTTCTCATCCACAAGCTCTCTCCCAGTGTGAACACACGCTCACCAAACTCGGACTCAACGTCACGCGTGAAGCTGTTGATGACACCGCCGGAGCCGCGGAGTACATAGCGACCAACAACCTTCGTGACACCGCCGCCATAGCAAGCGCACGCGCCGCTGAACTTTACGGACTTCAAATACTAGCCGATGGTATCCAAGACGATTCGAGTAACGTGACACGCTTCGTTATGTTAGCTCGGGAGCCAATCATCCCGCGCACGGACCGGCCATTCAAAACGAGCATCGTCTTCGCGCACGATAAAGGGACGAGCGTGCTTTTCAAAGTACTATCAGCGTTTGCGTTTAGGAATATCAGTTTGACGAAAATCGAATCCCGGCCACACCGCAATAGGCCGATCCGGTTGGTAGATGACGCCAACGTTGGAACCGCCAAGCATTTCGAGTATATGTTCTACGTGGATTTCGAAGCGTCGATGGCAGAGGTCAGAGCCCAAAACGCGTTGGCTGAAGTCCAGGAGTTCACTTCTTTCTTGAGGGTATTGGGCAGTTACCCAATGGATATGACGCCTTGGTGCCCTCCCAGCGGAGATTAACAAAACTTATGAAAATAAAAAATAAAAAAAAAGGAATTATTTGCACAAAAAGGATATTGTGAAAAATCAATTTTAATTTACCTTTTCTTTTCTTTTTATGAGAATTTTTAATTCATCGATGGATTTAACAACAGGCCAAAAGAATTTGTTGTTGCCGTCGTGGCTGTTATTATTTGTTGGGTAAATACTTTATTATATAATATAGTCCAATTAAGTCCTTCCAAAGTTTTAACTTGTCCCAATTTCTTTTATTTATTTTTAAAATAAATAACATGATTTGATAAAATTACAATCATAATTACTCAACTAACAAAACCAACTATAATAGGATGGAATTCATCATATCTACTACCCACTTAACCATAAAATCTCTTCCTTGTGATCACAAAAATTTCAATTATAATTATTTTCGTTTCCATATTAAGATAAAATCTCATTACCTAAAATCATCCATAAATTTTCAAATGATATCAAGTTTGTGGTTGTTTATTCTAGCACTATCATCTTCAAATTCAAACTTGTTCTACTTTAATCGATTTTTGTATAAACTCTTTCTCTTTCATTTTTTCTACACAAACTCTCTCCAACTAGTCTATAACTTTAATTTTTGATACTCAAATTCAAAATCGAAAACCATTTCTGCATCCTTGGGCTGAGGTGATAAGATGGCGTTGTGATGGAAAATGGGAAGAAAGGGGGGGGGGGGGGGGGCGGTTGGGGGTTGGTGAGGATTAAGACAAAAAATGGGGAAAGAGCATGAAGATGAAGATGATGATTCTAAAATGGGATGTGGTAGGTGAGAGATGTGGCCATGATTTATTTTTTGTAGTTGAACTTCATACCTACCAACCTTTCCTCATCTCCCGCTTACCTACGTCGCCATTTCCTACCAATAACTTCTAACATCGTAATTTATTTCCTAAAACTATTAACATTAACATTGTAAAAATCTTAGTAATCTTAATTTCTATATATGAATATATAAATTTAAAATACGAAAAAAACCAACGCAATAGCCAATAAATATACAAATTACTCTACGTGTTCCTTTTCCTTGCTTTCAACATCCACCTACTCGACATCCTTTTCTCGTAAGTTTTTTTTGCTTTTTAGGTATAAATTAAACTCCCTTTTTTTTCTTTTTTTTCTTTTTTTAATTTTTATCACTTGATTTTAAAAAAAATAATAACAGAGAATTTTTAATGACCGAAAGAATCGTACTACTTAAATTGTTCTTTCGAGTTTTAATTTGTTTAAGTTTTTTTAATTGGTGTTTTTGTTATTTATTGTTCAATAAAAAATTAAAAGCAATTATTAGATGAAAATTTGGTTATTTATCTGAATTTTCTAAATACATTTTTAAATTTTTTTGTTTACCCATAATTAATTAAGGAAAAAATATTTTTGTGTAATATGATTAGAAAATGTGATAATCATTAACTGTTGTTAGGACTTTAACTTTTTTTTTTTTTTTTTTTTTATTTATAATTTTTTTTAAAAAAAAGCAAGAGTATAATAAAAGTGGGCCTCCATAACTCTTCAATCAATGTATCAAATTATTTGGGACCACTTGACTTAGCCAACCAATGGCAAACCAAATTGGACCAAATATAAGGACGTTCAAGAAAGGTACCAAAAAATAAGCTAAATTTCATCACATGTTAATTGGATTTTATCAGGGTAATTATTTGATGTATCATCAGTGGAGTTTTTGAGATTCTGTAATTGGTAATTTAAATGTCACATTTATATATATAATTATTTTTTTACTACATCTTATAATATATTTGATAAACTTTCAATCGTTTGTGGAGTTTAAAAAATTTCATTAAAATGAACCTTGTATGTTAGCTTGATGACCAAGGATATTTATTATCTTAGGTGTGGTTTGAGTTCGAGTCGTGCATTTAATTTGTGAATGTTGATTAAAAGAAAGATAAGTAATCTAATTAAATTACAGTGGACATCAACACCTGTGAGCATCATGTTTCAAATAAAATATCTAGTAGAACCCTAATTTCAAAACCTATAAATAGACGGTTAAAGTGCTAGTTTTTCATAGAAACCAAAAGAAATTGTTTTTTTTATGTTCTACCATAAACCCAACATAGCTATGCATCTCGAGATTACAATTTTCAAGCATATTGTAAAGCCGAATGAAGATTTGTTGCCAAGAATGCAATGACATTAGAGTAGTCTCTTGTGGCTCAATTTCATGACAATATGAATATAAATTTGCATGATAACAAAATCATTCTCTAGTTGACAAACATCAATTTCTATCATGTTAACTAAATTGGAGAGTTACTTTCGTGTTACCATTTCTTTCCACTCTGATTGAACGATGGAAGCCAAAGATCGATACATATAATTTCCTATATAAGTTTCATCTCCCATACATTGAAGCGTCAATAATGTTAAAAGATGTAACATTGCTGACGGGACTTTCAATGGATGGACGCTGAAAGATGCAAGCACAATCTAGGATAGATCCTTCATGAATCATTCAGAACAAGTACCGACCTATACCTTCTCAACTTCTCAGTTTTTCTCTAGCTAAAAGGTAAAATTAGAACACTATTACTCCAAACCCTTTACTTTCCAAACGTTTCCTATATGTACTGGCATTTGTTTATACACTTGCACACACCGTCCACTTTTATTCTCAAGTGGTATAATTCCCACTTTAGCCCTTAGTTCATTTTCTAATTAAAAACCTTTTGCGATTGAAGTTTCACCACTTTTACAATTTAGTTCTTATATCTTAATTAATTACTAATTCAGCAAAATCACCTATCCAAATTCACCTATAATATAACTTCATAAAAGTTTAATAAAAATATGTACGAGTTCGGTTTACGAAAACGAAATCTTGAAATCATATTTTTGAATATCACTAATTTTGTGATCATTACACTTGTATATTAATTAACTATCAATTAAACAAAATTATTAGACCAACTTTAATATATTTCTGTACTAGTCTCGTAAATATTAAATAATAATATTTAAGAACACAGTTTATGGAAATGACGTTTCAAAATTATAATTTTCGACACCACTAAAAACCAAGTCGTTACAAAATATATAGTATTACATGATTTTGTAATGTTTAACCATTGATGCATATATATAAACTATTAATATCTTATATGCTATATGATGTGTAGACAAGGAAATTTTTTTGACCAATTACAAAGTGCCTCGTGTCAAGCTGAAATCATTGTAGGTCAAAGTCAAAATTACCATGGTGAAAATGATGACAATATATTTGTGTCATAATTATTTTTCTCTAATTAATTTAAATTAATTAAGAGATAAATAATAAAAATTTATATTTTCACTAATTAAAAATAAAACAATTAAATGATAATATCAAATGATTAATTTATCTTTAATTAATTAAATTAATAAGAGATAAATAATAAACAAATGAGTTTGAGTCCTGTAGAACAATTAAATGAAACTGTTAAATTTTACAAGAACTATCTCTTATTCGTGTGGTTTAAATTCTATAAAAATTCTCTTTTATTCATGTAATTGACACTACAAAAAAGGGTCATCTTAAGCCATTCTACATATTCACAAGTTCAAGAGGCCAGAAAATCTCTATAGAATTCTCTGAAGAAACCCAAAAACTTAAAAAAATTTTTAAAAACATCCTACATATTCTGAAGAAAAGTTGCCTTCCGATCGAATTCAACCATGAATAAAAAGATAAAAATTATTTTTGAAGAAAATCATTTTTCAATTCATTTCAATTGAAGGAAGGAAGTCTAAATCTGTGGATAATAATTAATATCTAATGAACTACTTTACTACTTTACTACTTTGGTATGTAATGATATATATATATATATATCAATCACTATATTATAGATTATAATAACAGATATAATATCAATACTTTTTTTTTGAATAATATAGTATAAATACTTATTATGTGTAATTTAATATATTAAGATACATGTTTATAACTATAACTAGTAATACATAAAATATTATTAAAAATTTAATATTTTAATAAAATAAAATTTTATTAATTAGATTTTGAATTGGGCTTTAACTTTTATAAATTGTATTTGAATATTGTGTTTTATTTTATTTTATTTTTGACGTGAGATTTGAGCTACAATTAATTTATTTTGAGTTTAGGTATTAATGAGTATATTATTTGGGTTTAGATTTAATATAATATATTTGAGTTTTGAAATAAATATTTTAAAATATGAGTGTTAGATTTATAAATTTAATAAAAGATAAAAAAAAAGTTATTCAAATTTCAGTATAATATAATAATGAACAACAAAAAATATTTTCATTAATTCATATAATATTATAAAATAATAAATTTTACATACAATAACCACTTCAAATATTTTATACAAAAGAGTTTTGTTAAATATATATATACACTTTATGTTTTTTATAACGTAATCTTTTTGAGCGCGCATGTTTTTTAGTGTATTTATATTTTCTTTTTATGAATTATAGAAAGAAGATAAAATCCCAACAGAAACGCGACTCGAACTCAAATCATACCTGAGTTGATGAACATCTCAACTCAAATCTATTTTCTCGACTTCTTTTTTGGCCTTTTGTCTTGATGTAGATCTAGTATAACTAAATATAATACAATTATAATATAACTAAAAAAATGAATTACAACATAAAATACATAAAAGATTATGTATAAATGATAGAATGTATACTCGTACGAAAGATTTATATATAATTTGTGAGATCTACTCGCAGAATTGCATGTGCCTTAAAAGAAAATAAATTGTCTACTTTGCCACGTGTTTTTTAAATTTATTATTAACTTTTTGATTTATCCGAAAAACATGTGCGTGGCGTGCGCACCAAAATCCGTAAGACAACCGGAATGATTCCAACGTTTCCCATAAATTGAGGTGGAATCCATACTTCATATAAATTAAATAAATACATTACTGACAATTGGTTTTTCAGATTGATTAAACATTATTAAAATTGAGTGGCCGAGTAAAAGAGGATGGAGGGAGTGGAATGGTGAAAACTAATGAAATTTGAATGCGATCGATGGATAAGAAAAATGAGAAGAAAGAAAATAAATCAACGACAATGGTGGTCAAGGGTTAAAACATTGCACTGTCACGATGAAGAAGAAAGGAATGTTCCCAGGGTTAGATATTGGGATGAGTCACGATGAGTTGAGTTTTGGAGAGAGAATTTTTTATATTAAGAGGGGCTCATGGTAATGAACCAACGACAATGGTGGTCAAGGGTAGATTGCTGACACCGGAAAAAGAAGCTAAGAATTGGGACAATATATAAAGGATCTTACCGAGCAACTCCAGAAAAGTAATGTTATACCTCTTATAGATTTGAACATCTCAGTGGTGGCAGACATAAAGTGTAGTTGAAGTGTTGAACCAAGAAATAATTTTTTTTTATAGGTCATCAAGTTGTTGGTGTTGTTGCTAGGATTACAACGGTAAAATTTTTATTAGATTGTTTACCGTAAAATAATATTAATTCGAAAGATGAACGAGTTAGATAGTGTTTTAACTTGTATTTAATTTATTTTTAGTGTTTGAAAAAAATTATTATTATGATTATTTTTTTACTGACCTTGTTGATTATTTTTATTTTGAATTTTTTAGTTAATTAAATATTTTTATTTATTTTTTCGATTATCATGAACATTGATTTTTATAGGTCGGTGCACAGATAATCCAAATTGAGTTGGATGTACGGAGATTCGACAAATCAATGGAGTCGTGATTACAAAAAAGAGGAGCTTGAGTGTTCGAGCAAACTTCCATCTAAGTCGAGTAAGTATATGTATGAGAGGGATGGAGAATCGACGAATCTATGGGATGAAGATGAAGTATACGAGGAGGGAGTATAGGAACAATGAGAGATTATGGAGAACCAAACATCGCTTATGCTAAAACTTTACCAACGAAGAAACTAAACAATTGCTTCATTGGAAGAAATAGATGAGCGACAATTAGGGACATTCAAATATTTAGACGAAACTCTCTATGATTCATATGACTAAGTTGGAACAAGAAACATGTGAGCGAGAATTTCAAGCAAAATTGAAGTGAAACCAACAACAATTGGACCAATTAAAGAAATTTTTCCGGCAAAAATCCCAAGCGAGTACTACATTGGAAGATGTCGTACATGATGCCATCAATTTCGATCCGAAAGACCAATGTACCATCAACAATCATTCAGAATTAATCTTGAAAGTCAACAAGAGTTTTAAACCAGAGACGGGAATGAATTGAACATCGCCAAGGAAATCTTTGATCCAATTAACATACATATAGATAAGTAGAAATATAATTAACAACTAATTTCGAGCTACAACTGATTCTGAACGAAAGTGCAAACGAGCCAATACACTTTCTGGCCATAACTGAGGAGGTTTCAACCAAAGAAATCGACGAGTTTATATCATTCTCGTTCAATGAGTAAGATAAAGTTCGGGCAACGAAAGCTCCTCCCAACATGGAGGGAAGGAAGCTCGAGTTAATAATACCCCAAGAAACAAGTTGGGGTTGGCTCAGATTCAAAACCAAGTGGCTCGTTATGTGGATGTTGCGTCGGTCAAAGATAAGGCGATATCATTGGAATAGACCGAGAAGGCTGATTTATATTTCTTGATGGAAGAACAAATGATGAATTAAATTCTCGAGGACCTACTGAAAGTTCTTCTTTTGGGGTGATATGGATCATCCCAACTTCAAAAAGGGGCTTTTCATTTAAATTTTTTAATTTCAAATTTTCATTTAATAACTTGTGCCAAGTGGTGGGACTGGAAGAGTATCTTGTCTTGTATAACATGTGTCAAACGGTGAGACAAGAAGGGTATCCGTATGCCTAGGAAGAGATCGGAAGAGTGACTTAGGTGGTAATCCTAAGTCAAGATGAACCAGGAGGATAGTCATAGCTAAGGGTGATAAATAACTCAATCTACGATAATTAATTATTTAATTAGATAATTAAGGATTTAATCGATCATAGGTTAGAGGCTCGCATTATCAACACTAGGAATAGGAAAGTCCATAAGTTAATTTGGGTTAGTTAATTCAATTAGTTTAGTTGAAATATAAGTTCGGATTCACACTACCAATCCGTGACTCGATCAGATTAATAATTATTTTTTATAATTAATTTAATAATGATTTCTCCAATTTATAATTTTTTAGGTACGATCTTCGAAATACCTACTAGTGTTTCATTGTAAACCTTGCTATATTACAATATAACTATACGGTTGTGGACACCACCGATTTAAATTCTTATATTTTTGATATGATATTTAACGAGAAAAGATTCAAAAGAGGAATCCCAAATTTGATCTTGTCATTAAAAACAAACATTGAAAATAAAAATCAGCCCACTGCTGTCTTATAATCATGGGCCCAAAAACAATTTTAAAGAGCCTTATGCCACAAATGATGGGCTTTAACTCCTAAATTTTCAAGCTTTATGCTTTTATTATTTTCATGAATGAACCTTAGAATTGGTCAAAATAGAAGGGGTTTTATCTAAAATCTCATCGAAATGGAAAAAGTAATATTAGCAGAAAATTTTCTATTGGTTTTCAACTTTCAATTGCTTTTTTTAGGACAAAAAGTAAGAATAAAAGTGAAACGATGATATTAAGATAAATATTTTGTCTTAATATCATTCCAAGAAAATTAGTTAACCTCTTAGATGGTTTTTTTTTTTTTAATTATTATTATCTGGACCAATAACACCATTTTCAATAGAACCTGGATCAAATTATTATTAGTAAAAATATTTTTTTGGTTAGTTAATTTAAGTTAAATTATTAAAAATTACTGAATATTCCAAGTATATTGAATTTTGAAGTCTCTTTTATCAAATGGTGAGATTTTGTTTAATTTGTTCCTGAGGCAAAAACACACAGTCAAAAAGTTCAACTTCCATATTTTGACTGGAGAGGGAAAAAATCTTCAATAGTAATATTTGGTATTTCCAGTTGAAAGAAAAAGGTTTAATTCTGTCTCCAGTCATATTCTTTGAACTTTTGGAATCTATATTCCTCTATTTTTATTTTCGAAAATTTAATCCTATTTTACTTGAATTAAAAAATAAAATCAAATTAATAACACTATTAAACGATTTCTGTTAAATTTGAATAAGTGCTGTTTTATTATTCAAAGTCCTGAAAAAACAAGAGTATTAAATTTAAAAAATATAAAGAGTAAAGGAACTGAAGACGGAATTTGACCAGAGAAAATTTTGATAAAATCTAAAAAAACACAGGACTGAATGCAAAATTAAGCCAAAAATATTTGTTGAGAGTGGGATTTGAACCCACGCCCTTTCGGACCAGAACCTTAATCTGGCGCCTTAGACCAACTCGGCCATCTCAACTTCTTGTTTGCTTTGAATACCAATCATATATCGTATTGATTAAAATCATATGCCTCGCCAGCCTTATACAGAAAAATCATTTCAGATCTTCATTATTTTTGTCGTCTTTTAATCCTTCAAAATTAATATCGTTGACATTGCATACATTTATTTATGTTAGCAATTAATTAATTTTTAATTTTTATATTTTTTAATAATTTTATTTTTTTAAAATTTAAAAATTAATTTATTGTTGATGTGGCATCTACATGTAATACCACATCACTAAAGTTAAGAAATGTTTAATATTTTGCTTCCATTTTAAAATGATGCAATTAATTTAATAATTTTTTCATTTTTAGTAAAAGATTGTATTAAATGAAAAAAAAAATTGTTATATTTAAGTAGAAAAAGGTTAAAAATATTTTTTTAAACTTTAATAAGATAATAGATTGAATATCGAGGTCTCTTTATCAAATAGTAAGATTTTGTTCACGCATTTTGATATTTCGATTGAAGAAGAAGAAAAAAAAACCTCCAACAGTGATATTTGGCATTTCCTGTTGAAATAAAAAAGGTTTAATTCTGTCTCCAGTCCTTACATTCTTTGAACTTTTGGAATTTATGTTCCTCTACTTTTATTTTGAGAAATTTAGTCTTAATTTGTTTGATTTAAAAATTAAAATGATTTTTTTATAAAATATAAAATCAAACAAATAACACTACTAAACAGTTCATGTTAAATTTGAATATGTGATGTTTTTTCATTCAAAGTTCTTATTTAAAAATTAAATACTAATTGATAGCACATTTAAATTTTAAACAGACTAAATTCTTGAAACTGAAAAACTTAAATTGTAAAAATAAAAAGAGTAAAGGAACTGAAGACGTATTTAGACCAGAGAAAAATGTGACAAAAGATCTAGGAAACACAGGGACAGAATGCAAAATTAAACTACAATATTTTGTTGAGAGTGGGATTTGAACCCACGCCCTTTCGGACCAGAACCTTAATCTGGCGCCTTAGACCAACTCGGCCATCCCAACCTGTTGCTCACTAGTTGTAAATAAATAAATCTTATAATTTCTTTAGTAGTTACTTTTAAACATGATGGTAGTAACAATGCTTAGACACGTACATTTAAACACAATTTAGTATATTAGTTTTTCAAATATTATTCAAAGTCCTGAAAAAACAAGAGTATTAAATTTACAAAATATAAAGAGTAAAGGGACTGAATACAGAATTAGAACAGAGAAAAAATTGATAATAAAATCTAAAAAAACACATGACTGAATGCATAATTAAGCCAAAAACATTTGTTGAGAGTGGGATTTGAACCCACGCCCTTTCGGACCAGAACCTTAATCTGGCGCCTTAGACCAACTCGGCCATCTCAACCTTGTAGAATAAGTTTTGAAAATAACTGTTATATATTTGTAAAATAAAATCTTTCTATTGCCTTAGCAGGCACTTACCAATGTACCACCCTCTCCGACATATTTTTGTTTTCCCTCCGTTGCATTTTATTTTTATTTAGTAAACAATGAAGAAAGTAAAGAAAGATGGTGGACTTATAATTGTGTTCTTATTACACATACATAAAACTTTTAACATATTAATTAATACCTTAGTTTGTGTCAAAATTATCAATCCTAGTGTTTATTATATACTCACCCATTATGTCTATTGCATCCGGCTTCATTGACTTCTAGGAAGCATCAATGCTTGTTACTCCTCAGCATGGCAAAAGTATTGTTCATTTAAGTACTTGTTAATATTGTGTGTGAATGCATGTGTTATGATCCTATGAACCTCTACCAATCATCAAAAAATTGCTAAGAGCAAGTCAACGGGATTGAACTACCATTAACTCTTAATTACAAAGCTCAACCACTTGGTTTCCATAAACTCAAACATGTTTGAGACTTGCAGCTTGTAGCTGCCATATTTTATAAGTTGAGAGAGGAGCAGGGGGGAAAGCAAGAAAGGAACCAAAAGGCTGGAAGATGGTCGGAAAGAGGAACTATGTATGGAGCACCAAAAGTAAAAGGGGGGGGGGGTTATTTTAGATTCGTGGGTTGTGACTAGTGTGACCACTTTATCTTAAAGGAAATGTCAATGCATTGAAGTTAGGACTCGGAGGCATATTCCCCCACCAGCTGCATTAAAATCACTTTCATAAAGCGTTTAAAAGCAAAAGCTGAACTTAGTGGAAATGTGAAGAAACCAATCTAACTCCATTATTCCCACACACACACTCTCTCTCTTCATATATTATTATCGATTTAATTCATCAAAAAGTAAAAACGTTTGCAGGTGAAGTCGGGTTAAGTTCGATTCAAATTTATTTATAATAGTAATAAACTTTACACATATTTATATTTTCTTGAGCTTTAAATAAGAAGATAAAGACGATTTAACATGCCCGAACGAAGACTCAGCTATTTTTAGACTTAATATTTGTTTAAAAACTCTCACATATAAGACAGAGCATCCATTTATTTTATCTTTCCCTGTCCCCCTTTGTATATATAGTCTCTCAACCCACAATAATATTAAGACCGAGGGTAAAAATTAAGATAGATCCTGAGGCCTCCAATAGGAGCAGGGTTAGGTCAGATCATATATGTACAAACTAAACAATTACCACTGTAATTATTAGCGAAGAAATTAGTAATATAAAGTTGAAAGTCTGCGCGACTTTGGCAGCTTTTGCTTTTGAAAAAAAGAGAACACAGTTCTTGGGGAAGAGATAGGAATAAAGGGTTAAATTGCCTTGACGTGGAATCAAATCAGGAAATCAGGCTGCCAATGCCATGCATGCAATTGCAAATGCAAACAAAGAAAGGTGAAGCATGCAGGTGTGGTGTGGAAGGCTTTTGAGTTATATTCATGCCATTCACACCAGCAAGGTGTTTCAAAGAGACACGGAAGTTCCAAAGGCCAAAGGAATCCAGCAGAGGTAAGCCTGGCCACTGATTACTGCTGCTGAGTCAACGTGATACTCTTGTTTCTACTATACAATCACGTCAAATTTTGGGTTTTTGTCCTTCTAGTATGACTAAATTACATGTTTAATCATTATACTTTAATTTAGCGTAATTTAATTTATCTATTTTTATAATGTCATTGGTTAATTCAACTAGTTAACATCGTTAACTATTTTTTGTTAAAATGATGACTTGGGTTTTTGTTTAAAACACCCATTCTAATGTCAAAATTATGCATGTCAACCCGATGAGTATGAAATGCTTTTAAGAAAAAAATTTACATTAACATTTTAATTGGAACTATAAGAACTAACTAATCACATTATAAAATTGGAGGCTTGTTTCTTATTAGTGTAGTTATAAATGATTTGTGTTTGTTTAAACTATTGTTAACATCAGGTATCGAGTTCAAAATTTTGAATAATACCCCTAATAAAAATTAGGGTTACAGTATAAATTTACAATCAAAATAAATATTGAAATTTGTGTTGTATTATATTTTAATGGATGTTTTCCATGACACCTTTAAAATATAGGCAAATTTATCACTCAATTTTGATGTAATTGATGTAATTGAATATTATTTAATTAATATTTTAACTATTAAAATAAAAATAAAAAAATAATTAAATATTGTCTTCAAATTATTTTAAGTTAATTTTGAATAGAAAAATTCATTCAAAAACCAAATTTTAGTAACAAAATTCAATCAAAACAAAAGTTAAGTGGCAAAATCTAATATAGTGTTAAAATATAGTGGTAAAATTATATTTAGTTCAAAAAGTACAATAACAAACCTGTAACATCCCTACGCCCGGTTCACACGTATAAACCCGACATAAGAGTATTACATACAGTGTCAGAGAATTAAAAATGAGTAAAATAAAATTTTCCTTTCAATTCGTGTAAATTTTCAAAACAATATTAGTAACCCATTCATTAGGGACACCTAAGTATACCATTTGTACATGCCATTTTACCTCTAAATAAAGTACTAAAGCTTGAAGTTTTCCAAGAGTGATGTGATGAGAGGTCCCTTGGCTTGATTCTATCCTCACTTAGCCTTTATACCTACGCGTTAAAATAAATGCGTTAAGCCGGCAAAGGCTTAGTAAGTACTATAAGCATAATAGATGATTATTTATTTATTTCTTAATTTTATCAAACATTTAATTACTCATGCGTATAAAATTTCTAACCCTTCTTGCATGTAACATTTAACTTACCTTAATGCCACCATAACACACATTCATTCTCATACTCCAACTTACCTCAATGGTAGATTTTACATTTTCATCCCTTTTTCACAACTTAATCATTTCAGTTAATTATCAACATATAATTACACATACACATATAGTACTTCTCTTTCATGTATTTATCATTTCACTTACCTCAATGTAATAATTTGCACATTCTTTCACTTTTCACAATTTAGCCATCATAGCTTTCTTAACCATAGCTCACTTAGCTTATTTATCCACTTGGCCCATAGTAGACCTCTATAGAACCCATCGGATAAACAGAACAAAGAGTATCGAAGTACTAAACAGAGAGCACATAAGTGCTGGGCAATAGAGAGCACACAAAGTGCTAAACAGAGAGTACACAAAGTACTGAGCACACAAAGTACTGAGCACACAAAGTGCTAATCAGAGAGCACACGAAGTGCTAATCAGAGAGCACACGAAGTGCTAATCAGAGAGCACACACAGTGCTAATTAGAGAGCACGAGACGTGCTAAACAGAGAGCGCGCTAGTGTTCCTTAATGACATGCCACTAATATCACAACGGTTCTAATTCATCTACATGGGCATAATCTCATTTAACATCATTATCCACAACTTATACATCATAAATACATTTCTCTTCACATATACATAATCATGTATTTCTCACCTTTATTTCCTTAATGGCTTCCACAATATCACCATTTTATCATATAATCAATATTTATAACTAAATACATAATATTTCACATATACATTGTTCATCACATATATGTCATCATATACCTCTTTACTCTTATTTTCACATTAATTTTCAAAGCTGTCCACTTGTGTCACAGTCACTAAATTATTTATATCTTGAACTACAGAATTCGAAATTAAAATCCGCTTGATGTTTCTAAAATTAGACTCAAATATGTTTTTATCATAAAAATTTCAGAATTTTTACTTTAGCCAATTTGTACAGTAAATTCTTTCAATTTACCCCTTCGCTGCTGTCTGACAGTTTCGATATTTCTTCACTAAGAATTATCTATCTTTTAGTACAAAGATCAAATGATGTTCCTGTCTATTTCTATTGAAAATAGACTCGTTAAGGAATTAACCATATAAATTACAGTCTCTAATAATTTTTGTATATTTTTCTATGATTTTTCAAAGTCAGAACAAGGGAACTCGAATCTACTCTGACCTTATTACACTAAAACTAGTGTATATTAATTCGACCCTTAACTCATTATATACAATTTTTGGTGAATTTTCGAAGTTAGTCCCCTGTTACTGTCCAAACTGTTTTGAAGTGAATTTTTCCCTTCTCATATTTCCTTTGCACTAAATTTCATTTAATCATACATAATTAACACTTATAATTAAACATATCATTCTTATCATAATTAATCATATATGTTAAAATTATAAACACTTTAACTTAATTAATTATAAACCTTTTAATACTTGTAGTACTTACAACTTTTGTAGAAAACTTCCTTTCCCTCTTTGATCTTCTCTTTTCCTTTCTCTTCAATTAAGTCCTTCTCCTTCTTTTCTTTCTCTTCAATTTCATACAAAAAACATATATATTCACATGTAAGCTAAAAATTCCAGCAACTAATATTTTCATGCCAAAACATGAATTAAACATGTATTACATGCTAATCTCTCCATTACTTACCTTGACACTTGAAAATTCCAAATTAACAACTTGAGCTCTTGCTCCTTAACACTTCAAATATGAATTTTCTCATGGAATTAAGGTAGTTAATAGCTTAATCTTGTGATTTTCTTAAAGAAATTCCAAAGAAAAATGGAAAATAGAAGCTTGGATGCCTTAGAAATTTAAGAAGAAATGGTGAAGAAATGATGAAGAAAATGAAAAGAAGAAATGGGTGGAGATGGGGGTAGTTACGGTAAAAGCAAAGAGGAAATGGATGATATAAAATCATCCCTTCTTTAATTCTCCAGATATTTCTAATGGAATATCTCAATTTATCAAAAATGGTCTAATTCTCCTTAGGTCCTTAGACCTTTCATCACTTCTACACTTAAATCCTTTCTTCAATCATTACTCATTTTAAAAATATCAAATGTTGAAACCATCCATTTTTGGGAAAAGACGAGTTTCGAAAATTATTTTAAAATCAAAAAATAATGGGAGTCGCCACCAATCCTTTATTCGGTGTGATTGGATCACCGCAAAACGTTTTAAAAATCGTTTTTGAAAACATGTAAGTCTTCGAAATCCAGAAAAATAGGTTCGGGAGTTGGTTACGCATGAGGAAGGATTAGCACCCTCATACGCCCAAAATTGGTACCGTATTGATTATTTTTGGGTCTTAATTTGTAACATTTAAAAGCTTGAATAAAGTTTAAAATACGATCATTGAATGCATGAGTTGAGTTTAAAAGAAATCGGGTTTGTTTGGAAATCTCGCTATTTCAAAGTGATCGAGGAAGAAAATTACGTCTAGTGAGTTAGGACACGACATTTCATGATCAAGAAATAACGAGCTTTCCTTTGTAAAACCCTTTTTTAAATTTTTGTGAAAAGGATATTCGATTATCTCGATTTGAAGAAAAGTTGCACCTAGTAAGTTAAGGCGCAATATTTTCGAATCGAAGAAAAGGAAACATTGCCTCGATTTTAAAGTTTTTATGAAAAACAATTTTGCAAACAAGCATGCGAGTTTAATACGAATAAGTTAATAATGAATATTAAATAACGCGAAATAAGATAAATAAGAAGATAAATGATATGCAAAAAATTAAAAATGCAAAATACGAGTGCATAATGGTTAAAATAAACACAGATATTGATGATGAAGAAAAATGACACGATCGGGTTTGAAAATGAGACTTTTCGGATGCTCGAGAGCAAAATGGTAATTTTGGATTCTCGGGACAAAATGGTGATTTTGGGAAAATTCGAGGTTAAAAGAGTAATTTTGAGAGTTTCGAGGTCGAAAATGGAGTTTTTGGACATCCAGGGGCAAAAATGGCATTTTTGCAGGTTCGAGGGTAAAAATGGATTTTTTGGAAGTTCAGGGGTAAAAAATGGAATTTTTGGGAGTTTTAGGGTAAAAAATGAGATTTTTGGAAGTTTGAGGGTAAAATTGGAATTTTTGGGAGTTTTGGGGTCAAAAATGGGATTTTTGAAAGTTTAGGGTAAAAATGGAATTTTTGGAAATTTCAAGGTCAAAATGAGATTGTTGGAAGTTTGGGGGTAAAAATGGAATTTTTAGAAGTTTCGGGGGTCAAAAATGAGATTTTTGGAAGTTTGGGGGGTAAAAATGGAATTTTTGAAGTTTTGGGGGTAAAAATAAATAGGATTTTTGGAAGTTCGGGGATAAAAATGGAATTTTGGACAATTTAGGGACCTCCTAGGCAATAAAACCAAAAAAAGGTGACACGTGGCAGCCCCTCAGGTGTCCTGAAGTCAGAGGACTAGTTTGAAAACCATTAAAAATGTCTGGGTCAATTTGTAATTAAATAAAACTTGATTTGAGAATAAAATTAAAACAAATCGTAAATAAGAGGGACTGTTTGCATAAATGAACCAGAACAATGACACGTGGCAGCTCCTGATGCTTTCAAGAGGTCAAGGGACTAAATTGAAGAACCATGAAAATAATTGGGCAAATTTAAAAATAATTAACAATATAGAAGGGACTTGATTGTAAATTTTTCAAAAAAAGTGAAAGGACCAAATGCGAAAATAACCCCTTTCTCAAAAACACACGGATCTTGGTGGAACGGGTCGAGCTATGGATCGAGTCGTTCAAAACGACGCCGTTTTGAACGGCTATATATAGATCATTTCTGAAAAAAAATCACTTTCTTCACCCTTTAAAAAAAAACAAAACCCTTTTAAAAAACCTCTCAAACCATCCCCTTGGCCGCCCGCTCCAGACCGTTCGGCCATCGTGGCCCCCTTTGCACGTGCCTCATCGATCGGCGCGCGTGACCAGCACGTTTCGACGTCCGTCATCTGCCGGTACACGCGCCACCGTTCTCGCCTTCCATGCGCCTCCGTGCACGGCTTTTTCAGGTAAAAACTTTGTTTTTCTTCAATTTTCACTTTGAAACCCATATCTGGGTCTAAATACAGTGATCATGTGCGGCGATCGGAGGGCAAGGGGCGACGGCGCTCATTGGCGCATGGCTGCAACGCACGACGGACGACGCCGGGATGTTAGGCCGAAGCCATGGTCGGCCAAGGGAAGGTTTGAGAGCGTTTGTGAAGAGAAAGGGAGGTTTTTTTAAAAAACTAAGGAAGAAATGAAATTTTTTAGAGAAAAGTAGGTTTAAATAGGGCATCAAAACGACGTCGATTTGGCCAAGGCTCTTAAGCACCAAAACGGTGTCATTTATTAATGGTATATTTATGCATTTGGACCTTCCCCTTTTTCTCAAATTTTCAATCAGGTCCTTCTCGCACTTTTAATTAATTTTAACTTGGCCCAATAGTTTTCAACGCTTTTCAATTTAATCCTTAGACCTTTTGAAAGCACCAGGGGCTGCCACGTGTCATTATTTTGGTTTATTTATACAAACGGTTCCTTTTATTTTAATTTGTTTTAATTTAATCATTAAACCAGGTTCTGTTTAATTACAAAATTGGCCTAAAATTTTTTCTTGGATTTCAAACTAGTCCTCTGACTTCAGGATGCCTGAGGGGCTACCACGTGTCACATATGTTTGGTTTTATTGTCTTGGAGGTCCCTAAACTGTCCAAAAATTTCGTTTTTACCCCCGAACTTCCAAAAATCCCATTTTTAACCCAAAACTCCCAAAAATTTCATTTTTACCCCCAAACTTCCAAAAATCCAATTTTTAACCCCAAAACTCCCAAAAATTCCATTTTTACCCTTAAAATTCCAAAAATCCCATTTTTAACCCCAAAACTCCCAAAAATTCCATTTAACCCTCGAACTTCCAAAAATCCCATTTTTAACCCCAAAACTCCCAAAAATTCCATTTTTACATCGAAACTTCAAAAAAATCTCATTTTTAACCTTAAAACTCCCAAAAATTCCATTTTTACCCCTCGAACTTCCAAAAATCCCATTTTACCCCAAAATGTCTACAAATTTCATTTTAACCCCAAATTTTCCCTAAATTACCCTTTCACCCCCGAGAATCCAAAATTACCATTTTACCCCCAGGTGTCCGAAAAGTCTCATTTTCAACTTCGATTGCATCATTCTTCTTTCTCATCAATATTTACTTTTAATTTTAAATTATTATGCACTCGTATTTTGCATTTTTTATTTTTCGCAAATAATTTATCTTCTTACTTATCTTACGTCGCGTTATTTAATATCCAATATTAACTGCTTATTCGTATTAAACTTGCATATTTGTTTTCAAAATTTTTTTTCATAAAAACTTTAAAATCGAGACAATATTCTTTTATTTCGAGTTTCGAAAATTTGTGCATTAACATACTAGGTGCAATTTTTCCTCAAATCGAAATAGTCGAATACCCTTAATCGAGACAATGTTTCCCTATCTTCGATTCTGAAATATTACGCCTTAACTTACTAGGTGCAACCTTTCTTCAAATCGAGATAATCGAATATCCTTTTCTCAAAAATTTAAAAAAGGTTTTACAAAGGAAAGCTCGTCATTTTTGGATCCTAAAATGTTGTGTCCTATCTCACTAGACGTAACTTTCTCGATCACTTTGAAATAGCAAGATTTCCAAATAAACCCGATTTCTTTTAAACTTAACTCATGCATTCAAGGATCGTATTTTAAACTTTATTCGAGCTTTTTAAATGTTACAAATCAAGACCCAAAAATAATCGATACAGTACCAATTTTGGGCGTATGAGGGTGCTAATCCTTCTTCATGCATAACCGACTCCCGAACTTGTTTTTTTGGATTTCGAAGACATACATGTTTTCAAAACGATTTTTAAAACGTTTTTTACGGTGATCCAATCACACCGAATAAAGGATTGGTGGCGACTCCCATTATTTTTCTATTTTAAAATAATTTTCGAAACTCATCGTTTTCAAAAAGGGATGGTTTCAACAGCTGACGACTCCACTGGGGACTTTTTAAATAAACGAGAGTCATGCCAAAATTGATTATTTTCGGGTCTTCTTTGGAAACTTTTAAGCTTCAATTTTGTTTAATACGCGATCCTCAACATCTTTTGTGACATTATATTATGTGATATTGTTAGTGTAAATTTGCATACATCTGCATATGATATTACCCTTTTAAGTGGAAGCCTGAAACTACTCCTTCATGAGGTCTTCACCTCCGTGTAGGATAGTGGATTGCTTTCGGGATTACAAAGTACCCTTGTTTTCGTGAAGTTTTCACTTCCGTGCAAACACGTGGGAAATGCGTCCCTCTAAACCGAACTCGTCCGTTTGAGCCTGTAATGGGTGAAGACCGATGAATCTGTTGGTTTGGGTACCCCTTCTTTAGAACCTAAAACCACATATTGTGATACGTAGGAACTTTCTTTAGAAGGAGTCGTATTAAACCATTTAGCAACCTTCCAAGACAAACTCTTAGGTTCTATGCTATACTTGTATATTGATATTGTTGAATTTCGCTAACTTGTTTATTTTGTCTCTTTTTTCCATTGTATTTCATCATCATATAAAGAGAAGGTATAGACTCAAAAGTTCAGTTACTGATAAGAGAATTAATCATGGAAAACAAGTACTTTGATAAAGTGGAGGACAATATGGTCATGCGCATGTGGTCGGAGGAGACTCAATGCCAAAAGGGGGACAGCTTAGTAGAAGGATATGAGTCAGAGCTTTGGGATCACACCAGGATCAGCACGGCTCAAAACAATGTGCTAGAGTTGAAAGAGATATGGGACAGTTGGGACAACAACATGAAACAGACCTTTTCTAAGAATACGGAGATTTGTCATACTTGTGCGAAGTCAAGATAGACAAATCCCTCTTTAGAGCCTTAGCACAGTATTGAAATTCAGCCTACAATTGCTTCACCTTCGGGAATATAGACATGACACCGACGATAGAAGAATACATCACTCTGCTCCGTTGTTCGAAGATGTCGGTAGATAAGGCCTATTCTTGAGCTCCAAATCTCCCGACCATGGTTAAAAGATTAATAAACATCACAGGCATGAGCGAATAGTGGGTTGCAGCTCAAGTTAAGGTCAAAGGCAATAACAAGTGCATCACGTGGAAAAGATGCGAAGAAAAAGATCGACATTTTAGCCTTAAGTATCTACGGGTTGGTCATTTTTCTAAAGGCTTTAGGGCATATGAAAGACGCGGTGATAGATTTGTTTGACAGATTAAGTAAAAGAGTGACACCTATCCCGACTATACTAGCTAAAACTTTCAGGTCCTTAAATGCATGCAGAAAGGAGAGAGAAGTCGATTTATTGCCTGCGCACCGTTACTGATGGTATGGTTTCATAGTCACTTCTGAAAAATAGAAAAAGTCTCCTATCAGTACTTGTCTAAGGATTACTCCCGTCTAAAAGAGTTTGTGGCTACGCAGAGACAAGAAAACTTCTCAGAGGAAAAGTGGATGACCATACTCCAAAGCCTCAAAGACAAAGACATAGAGTGACGAGCACCATGGTTCGTTCTTGATGAAATATTGTATCGGTGCGGAGATCTTGACTGGGTCCCATTGGTAGGAATATGGGGCGCAACCGGATATGCACTTTTGCTGGTTTCAAGACAATACAGATCAAGACAGTTCATACCCGTAACTCAGGGGATATCTCAGTGTGAATTCGTGTCCGGGGGGAAAATAATAAGAAAATGATTAGGGAAATCTGAAATGCATGGAACCAGGTTCGAAAAATGAAAGCATTCGGTGCTAACCCCATGATGACTGCAAAATATGATTGGTGGAGAAACAGAAGGATCAACGGCAATATTCTTGTGCCAAACCTAGAAATTATCCGCCCAATTGAAGAACACTTGCAGGTTGTTTCGAAAAGAAAAATGCTGAGATGTGGAAAATGATAGAAAAACTAGAGGAAGAGAAGGTGCTTTTAAGATTAGACGTTGATGTTCAGAAGCTAGAGGCGGAAAAATTGAGAAAATGGAAGAATAAGGCTGAAGAAGATCTTAGCAACCTAAAGAAGGACTACAAAAAGCTTTGATTGTCAATGAGAACCGCCGGTTTAGGTAAGACATCAGAGCAAAGGCAGCAGGAAATCCGTGAAGAGAAAAATAAAACAAGTCACTGGAAAAACAAATTTCAAGACGCCCAAGTTCAGAAAAATGCTATGAAAAGTAGTCTCCTGGAAAGCCAAGCCGAAGTGACCGAATTAAAAGCTCGAGTAGGAGAATTGGAGGAGTCCTTGTACAAGAATCGTAGTTAAAATTCAGTATTGGAGTTAAAAGCAAGCCGAGCTGAGATCGAGAGACTAAGTGAAAGGGTGGAAGAATTAGAGGCCTCTTTGCAGAATAGTGAAATACGAACTGAGATTTTGGAAAGGACGTTGGAGACAAATGATTGGCATCTTCAGCAAACCCAAAAAGAAGTCAGAGAGAGGGATTATGTTATGGGTGAGACTTTAAACCAAATTCGCGAAGTAGCTGATCATATATAAACACTGGCAGTTTAAGCAGAAGAGCTAAGCATACAGTACGAGACGAAAACGGAACGAGGTCAAAAACTATCAAGTCTCCTTATGAAAGTTAAGGCTCTGAGCATCAAAGCAAAACCATTTATGTAATTTGCTTTATGTTAAGGAATTTGTTATCCAAATGAAGTTTTCTAAATGGAAAATGAATTATAAGTCAATACCTTTCTCTTGCATACATGCATCTTATTCGCATCACAATTTTTGCATAATAGTCCTAACTTATTAAAAATTTATAATTCAGCTACATCAGTAACCATTGAAAACTCACATCGCTATAATACTCGAAAGAAAACTAAAGACATGGAACAAAGACTTGAACAAATCCAAAAAGAGTTACAAGACCAGATGCAAGAGTGCATCCAAAAACAAATGAGCATGATATGCAGAGAAATGAAGAATCAATTCATGGAGGTACATCTTATTCGCCTAATGAATGAATTAGCGCAAGTAAAACAAAGCTTGGCTGATAAAGGAAAAGGCCTTGCTATTGAGGAAGAAGAGGACCCAATTGTCCCCCCAGGTTTTACACCTCTCTATAACCCGGCGTCGTATGAAATGCCGGCACGGGAGCCCACCATTACTGTAAGGGCACAACAACCAGCGACAAGCACGTCGCGATTGGCTAATTATCCAATTGGATCAGGGTTAAACCCAGAGGATAATACCGCGAATCTGGGTGTCCCAGAATTTGACAAAGAGCTAAGTCTTGTTCCGGATCTAGTTCTCCCTCCTAAATTCAAAGCTCCAGAATTTGAAAAATATAGCGGGACGAGCTACCCTGAAGCTCACCTAACCATGTTATGTAGAAAGATGGCAAGGCACGTACATAACGACCAACTGTTAATTCATTGTTTACAAGACAACCTGGTCGGGTCGACAATCAGATGGTACAATCAGTTGAGCCGATCAAAAATCTATTCGTGGAAAGATTTGGCACAAGCTTTCTTAAAACAATACGGTCATGTGATAGAAATAGCTCCTGATCGGCTTACACTGCAGAATATGGTAAAGAAGTCAAATGAGAGCTTTAGAACATATGCGCAGAGGTGACGCGAGGTGGCAACCCAAGTACAGCCACCGCTAATAGAGAAGGAGACAACAATGTTGTTTGTCAATACCCTCAAAGCTCCTTACCTCAATCATCTGTTAGAAAAAGCCACCAAGAGTTTCTCTGATATGGTCATGTCAGGGGAAATGATTGAAAATACGATCAAAGCCGGCAAAATTGAAACCGGAGAAAGCCCTAAAAGGCTTGCCCCTAAAAAAAGGGATAACGAGGTCAACAATGCAAGCATATACAGACCTAGCTACACCAGACCCTTCGTGACAAGTCAGCCCAAAACTCCAATGGGTAATTACCAAAATGCCCCGCGGCAGGAGACGGGCACTAGGCCAAATAGAGGAAGAATTCAATATACTTCCCTTCCGATGTCATATGAGGAACTTTACAAGATATTATATGATGCGCATAAGGTAGCTCCTCAACATGTAAGACCATACAAACCCCCATTCCCGGCTTGGTATGATGCAAAAGCTCACTGTGAATACCATGCAGGGGCAGAAGGGCCCCCGATTGAAAACTGTCCTGCTTTTAAAAGACGAGTCGAAGGACTCATAAAGCATGGAATCGTAAAGTTGGAAGAGCCAACAAAGCCCAATATAGCTGGGAATCCTCTGTCTAACCACCCAGAGCAAGGGGTGAATGCCTTGTTGGAAGAAGGAGCTCGAAAAATTAAGAGAAGTATTGAAGAAATCAAGTCTCCACTTCGGTGGGTATGACAAGAGTTGGTTAAAGAAGGGATAATCGTGAACGATAAAAGGAGTATGATAATCGGGGATGATGACCATTACGAGTTTCATGCTGTTAAAGGGCATGAGATTCAAAGCTGCATCGAGTTCAAGGCCGTGGTCCAGATGTTGATGGACAATCAAGAGCTGGAATTTTTTTAAGAAGGAGGGGAAGCTAATGATGTTTGTGCCTCCGAGGACGGAGCCCAGACTTATAAAACTAATCACCTCAAGGTGATTATTTGTGGCATGACAAGAGAACAGACAACTCCCCGTATTATCATACAAAAGCCTGCAGCGTTTCCTTACAAGGACAGCAAGAAGGTCCCATGAAGTTACAATTGTAACGTGACCGTACCAAGAGAAGGGGAACCCAGGAAAGATGTTAATCTTGTTACCCGTAGCGGTAAGAATTATGACCTTGTGAATAAAGAAAAAGAGGTCAACAAAGGGAAAGCTAGAATGTGTGAGCCTGAGGAGGAAATAACTAACAAGCCTGAAGCAGCCATCAACGAGCCTGTATCCGAGAATGAGGCAAAGGAGTTTTTAAAGTTTTTAAGGCATAGTGAACATAGTGTAATAGAGCAACTGCACAAACAGCCTACTCGAATATCAATCCTGTCATTGCTCTTAAGCTCGGAAGCCCATCGAAGCGCACTAATGAAGGTGCTAAACGAAACATATGTAGCAAATGACATCTCCGTCAACAAACTAGATCGATTGGTCAATAACGTGAGTGCTGATAACTTCATTTTCTTCAGCGATGATGAAATACCGATTGGAGGAATAGGGTACACCGAGGCTCTACACATCACTACTCGTTGTAAAGGGTATACACTACCTGGAGTACTCATAGACAATGGTTCAGCCCTGAAAGTGCTACAGCTAGCTACACTGCAAAGATTGCCAATTGATAGCTCTCACATGAAAGGATGTAATAACATAGTGAGAGCATTTGACGGGACAAAAAGGAAGGTAATAGGGAAGATTGAAATACCCCTCCAAATTGGGCCGAATACATATGAAGTGGATTTTCTAGTGATGGATATTAGGCCCCTTATAACTGTCTATTGGGAAGACCATGAATCCACTCAGCTGGGGTCGTACCTTCCTCTTTGCACCAGAAAGTGAAGCTAATAAATGAAAGGCTGCTGATCACGATTAATGTTGAGGAAATAATCGCGTCCATAACAAGCGATTCACCCTACGTAGGGATAGACGAGGAGGCTATGGAATGCTCGTTCCGTTCACTGGAGTTTATCAATGCAACCTTCATTTTAGAAGGGAGGAAGATGCTTATGCCTACAATATCATCGACCACTGGGATGGGCTTGCGATTAACAGTCGAAAAGGGGGTCATACCTGGGAAAGGACTAGGAAAATACCTCCAAAGAAGAGTTAATGTGACAAAGCTAATCCTCAGAGTAATGCTCGAAAACACCTATTGCTTTAGGCTCGAAAGCAATATGGATCTTTTTGTAAAAAGGGCCCATGGTCATTATTCAGTTATTTTAAATGAAATGCACTTTCCATCTTATATTCTTCTCCATAATTATTCTTTAATTTCTTAATTCGACTTAATAAACCATTCGTACATATCCAATAAACAAGATTAATTATTCTTTAATACATTCATACTCATACATCAACCACACGTTCATTCTTTCGTAAATTTATTTTGCTCTTTGGACCTTCATTTCTTCCCTTGACAGATCCTCAAATATAAATAATATGAGCAACCTTGACGCTAACTTAGAACCCCACTTCGAGCAAGATCCGTGTTTGGAAGAGCTTTAGGACCTTGAAGATAATCAAGATTGTGATCTACCTCCGGATCTGTTAAGAATGATGGAACAAGAAGAAAAACAGATCCTGCCTCATTCGGACCCAGTGGAAGTTATTAATCTGGGGCACGAAAATGAAAAGAAAGAGGTGAAAATCGGTACTAGCATCTCCGTAAAAACCAGAAGGAATCTTATCGAGTTGCTTCAAGAGTTCCAGGATATCTTCGCATGGTCTTACCAGGATATGCCCGGATTGAGCATTGACATTGTGGTGCATAAACTCCCTATAAAGGAAGAAAGCAGACCCGTGCAGCAAAAACTTCGAAGGATGTGACCGGATGTGTTAAAAATAAAAGAAGTCAAGAAATAATTTGACGCCGGTTTCCTCTAGGTGATTAAATACTCTGAATGGGTAACTAATGTAGTCCCCGTTCCTAAAAAAGACGGAAAGATGCGCATATGTGTGGACTATCGAGATTTAAATAAAGCTAGCCCAAAGGATAATTTTCCCTTACCCTACATCGACACTCTAGTCGACAACATCGCAGGACATTCCCTGTTTTCCTTCATGGATGGCTTCTCTGGGTATAATCAGATAAGGATGAACCTTGAGGATATGACCAAAACCACTTTTGTCACGCTATGGGGAACATTTTGCTACAAAGTGATGCCGTTCGGACTAAAAAATGCAGGAGTAACTTATCAAAGAGCCATGGTGACCCTGTTCCATGACATGATGCATAAAGAGATTGAGGTTTACGTCGATGACATGATTGCGAAATCCCAAAAAAAGGAAGAACACGTAAGAATCCTGAGAAAGTTATTTGGAAGGGTAAGGAAATATCAACTAAAGTTAAATCCAGCAAAGTGCACTTTCGGGGCCACATCAGGAAAATTGTTAGGCTTTGTAGTCAGCAAAAGAGGAATTTAAATTGACCTGGATAAAGTCAAAGCCATACAGGAGTTACCACCACCCAGCACCTAAAAAGAAGTTTGGGGGTTCTTAAGAAGATTAAATTACATTGCTCGGTTCATTTCACAGTTGACTGAGAAATGCTATCCTATCTTCCAACTGCTTAGAAAGCGCAACCCGGGTGTATGGGATGATGAATGTCAGGAAACCTTTAATAAGGTCAAAGACTATTTATCCAAAGCTCCCATCTTGGTACCTCCAATTCCTAATAAGCCATTGATCCTGTACTTGACGGTCTTTGAAAAGTCCATGGGATGCGTACTAGACCAACATGATGAGTCCAATAAGAAGGAAAGTGCGATATATTATCTCAGCAAGAAATTCACTGATTGCGAGACGCGATATTCACCCATTGAGAAATTATGTTGAGCACTAGTCTAGACTACATGCAGATTAAGACAATACGTGTTATATCATACCACTTGGTTGATTTCGAAATTAGATCCTCTGAAGTATTTGATGGAGTCAGCGGCATTGAATGGGAGATTAGCTCGGTGGTAAATCTTGCTCTCGAAATTCGACATAGTCTATGTCAATCAGAAAGCAATAAAAGGGAGTTAAATAGCAGACTTCCTAGCCAGTAGGGCTTTAGAGGACTATGAGCCGATAAACTTTGATTTCCCGAATGAAGATTTAATGTATATTACGACTACTGAAGGGGCAATCACGGAAGAATGACCTTGGAGATTGAATTTTGATGGAGCTTCAAATGCCACGGGTAATGGGATCGGGGCAGTCTTGGTATCACCAGAGGGAGATAATTACCCTTTCACCAGTAATCTTGATTTTGATTGCACAAACAATATGGTTGAATACGAAGCATGTATCTTGGGAATCCGTGCGGCCATAGAGCGGGGAATCAAAATTCTGGAGATTTATGAGGACTCCGCACTGGTGATCTATCAACCAAAAGGAGAATGAGAAACAAGGAATTCAAAGTTAGTGGATTACCGTAAATTGGTCCTCGAGTTGATCACCGAATTCGATGACGTCACATTCCATTATCTCCCACAGGAAGAAAACCAGATGGCCGATGCTCTTGCCACTCTAGCCTCGATGGTTAAGGTAAGTAGGACAGAAAATGTAAAGCCCATTCAGATGAGTATCTATGAAATTCCTGCTCATTGTTGTGATATTGAGGTAGAGAAAGAAGAAGAAAAAGATGATCACCCATGGTACTAGAATGTTCTTCAATTTGTGAAAGATCAAAAGTATCCCGAGCAAGCCTCAGAAAATGAAAAGAGGACATTACGAAGACTAGCTAGTGAATATGTCCTAGACGGGGAAATCTTGTACAAAAGGAGAAAAGATCAAGTGTTGCTAAGATGTGTCGACACAATTAAAGCTAAGAAGATCTTAGAAGAAGTTCACGAAGGCATTTGTGGGACACACGCTAACGGTTTCACGATAGCTCTGCAAATAATGAGATTTGGGTATTACTGGTCTAGTATGGAGGGCGATTGCATCAATTATGCCAAGAAGTGCCATAAATGCCAGATCTATGGAGACAAAATTCATGTACCTCCATCACACCTTCATGTCATGACCTCTCTCTGGCCTTTTTCTATGTGGGGCATGGACGTCATCGGACCAATTTCTCCAAAGGCTTCCAATGGCCATAGATTCATCTTTGTGGTGATTGACTACTTTACTAAATGGGTAGAGGCAACCTCATATGAAAATGTTACCAAGTCTGCGGTTAGTAAGTTCCTGAAAAAAGAAATTTTTTGTCGATACGGGATGCCTGAAAGGATCATATCCGATAATGCCCTTAATTTGAACTATAGCACGATAGCAGAAGTTTGCGAACAGTTCAAAATCAAGCATCATAATTCTTCTCCTTATCGCCCAAAAATGAATGGAGATGTGGAGGCAGCTAATAAGAATATCAAGAAGATTGTGGCAAAAATGATTGAGACTTACAAGGACTGGCACGAAAAACTACCATTTTCCCTCTTTGCCTACAGAACTTCAGTCAGGACTTTTACTGGGGCAACACCATTCTCATTGGCATACGGTATGGAAGTAGTCTTGCCTATTGAGTTTGAAATACCTTCCCTTCAAGTCTTAGCCGAGCTTCAACTAGATGAGGCTGAATGGATCGAAGCTCGATATGACCAGTTGAATTTAATTGAGGAAAAGAGATTAAAATCCATTCGCCATGGCCAGATGTACCAGAAAAGAATGATGCAAGCTTACGACAAAAAGGTTCGTCCCAGGGAATTCTATGAGGGAGATCTAGTTTTGAAAAAAATACTCCCCATACATAAAGATTTCCGTGGAAAATGGATGCCCAATTGGGAAGGACCTTACGTGGTAAAGAAAGTTTTCTTAAGAGGAGCTCTAATCCTAACAGAAATGGACGGCAAGGATCTGTACAACCCCATCTATTCGGACTCGGTAAAAAAATACTTCGCCTAAAAACAAAAGGAGAATTGAGATGAAAACCCGCAAAGGGCGTCTCGAAAAAAAAGGGGGGGTTCAGGATGAAAACTCGCAAAGGGCGTCCTGGAACCAAGGAAACTTTGAGTTGAAAACCCGCAAAGGGCGGCTCAGGTTCAAGAACGAGTCAACGAGATGGAAGAAGTTTACAACTTGAAACATCAACAAAGCACTCTAAATCTTCTAGACACACATCCGAGCTAGGAATGATTCTCGAGCAAGTTGACGCAGAGTAGCTCATTTTGCGATATCTGGGGTAACTAATTATTCTTTATTGTATACTTGGCAATTTTCAACTAATGATTGTTTCCTTTGATCCTCTTTTTAATGGAATACGACTTTGTTTTTGCACAATTTTGTCCAACCATTTTGCATCTAAATAATGGATAATGAACTAATAAATCATACAAAAAGTTGTGAGCATTATTCTAGAGGTTTCAGAAATTACAAGAAGTCCAAAACAGGACCACCAATGGGAGGACAAACTAAAAAACAAGCAGTTCTAGAACGACCTAGAAAAGATGGAGTAAGACATCAAAGATAGAATTTGGATGGGCAACAGACTATGCTGACCTAATTATTAAAAAATCTAATATTCATCATGCGCATTCATATAAGTTAGGAGCATTTAAATCATGACTTTCTAATTTAGGCCTATATAGAGGCCCATAGGAGCATATTTCACAGGTCACATCCCCGTCACATGGCGAGATGAATCATTAAGACCACCGAGGAAAAGTTGCAGAGATGCAGGAATCCAAAACTTTACCCCGATCACAGGGCAGATTACGATTATCCATAAAACAAATGACGTGGTCATCTTCCTGATAAGATACTGAGAAGAAGACCAAATCAAATTCGTGCTCGATGTGAGCAAATCTTCGAACTTCAGGTTCAAATGAGATACCGAGAAGCAGGTCGAAATAATAAAATGGGTAGCTTCCTGATGAGATACTGAGAAGTGAACCAAATTCGTCTTCCTGATGAGATACAGAGAAGCAAATTGAAACAAATGACGTGGTTATCTTCCTGATGAGATACTAAGAAGAAGACCAAATAAAACCAGCGCTCGATGTGAGCAAATCTTCGAACTCCAGCTTCTTGATGAGACACCGAGAAGCAGGTCAAAGCAATAAACGGAGAGTTTCCTGATGAGATACTGAGAAGCGAACCAAATTCGTCTTCCTGATAAGATACAGAGAAGCAAATTGAAACAAATGACGTGGTCATCTTCCTGATGAGATACTGAGAAGAAGTCCAAATCAAACCCGTGCTCGAAGTGAGCAAATCTTTGAATCCCAGCTTCCTGATGAGACATTGAGAAGCAGGTCGAAGCAATAAACGTTGAGCTTCCTGATGAGATACTGAGAAGCGAACCAAATTCATCTTCCTGATGAGATACAGAGAAGGAAATTGAAACGAATGACGTGGTCAACTTCTTGATTATATGCTGAGAAGAAGACCAAATCAAACCCATGCTCGATGTGGGCAGATCTTCGAATCCCAGCTTCTGGATGAGGCACCGAGAAGCGAGTCGAAACAATAAAACGGTTAGCTTCCTGATGAAATACGGGGAAATAAACCAAAATCATCTTCCTGATGAAACCCAGAGAAGTGGATCAAAACGAGTGATATGGTCATCTTTCCGGTGAAATATTGAGAAGAAGGCCAGGTCAATGAAACCAGACTCAAAGACTACGGTGACGAATTTCAATCTCCTTGAAAGGAATAGGATAAAATTACAGTAGCAAATTTTGTCTTTTTGAAAATATTCTTAGGGCGAGATAGAGTCATGATGAATAAGATACGGAGGGAGATGCGGCAAAATCAAACGGTCAATAGAATGAAGGTGGACCAACTGAAGAAAAAAACATCAAAGAGATGAGACCCAACAAATTGGGCATCCTTTTGGTCTTTGCCCCATTCTTGTTACACAGTAACAAGCAAAGAGGGGCAGCTGTTGAAGCCCAATTTCGACCGAGCCCAACATTTAAACCTAATTTTTAAGTTTTTAAATTTTAATTCATCTTGGGTTTAAATTTAGTTTAAAGTTTAAACTTTTCTTTTAAGTTTAAAATTAAATTAAGTTTAAAACTAATTTGAATTTAAAATTTAATTGATTAAAAAGGTCAAGTTACAAATGTCCACTTTACAAACCCAAATTGGGCCCAAATGCTAACCTAAGCCGAAATTCTAAAATACCCAAACCTAAATGGCCCAAATCGGCCCTAACCTAAACTAGCCTAAATCTGCTGAGTGCTGCTGCTGTTGCCTCCACCTCAGCCAATCAGAGACCGCCACATCATTAGCAACTTGTCACCATCTTCAGTATCCACTTGCCTCTGCAACAACCGCCTCTATTACAAGCCTACCATAGCTGAACCTGAAAAAGGAAAAAAAAGAGACGAGCATTAAATTGAAAAACAACAAAAATCATCATTGAAACACTGGTTATAAGAACCAGTTTCAAAATTTGTAAAAGGGTTTTTTTTTTTTCATTCGACTTAAATACAAAATTTCAGCATTTGCAAATGAGAGATAAGGATTAACACAGACAATTCCAATCGAATACAAGAGGGCAGAGAATATTCACAGTAAGAGAATAAGAATCCAACACTTTCAAACAAGCCAGAATAACCTCAATCCTCAAGGTACATATGTGCATTCACATCTTAATAAATTTGGAGCGTTTCAACTCATCAATGCATTCCCTTTCCATTAACCTTCTTTTGAAAACCAAGACTTTTAATTTATTACGGTTCATACATTTATTATTATGTAAATTAATAGCCACTAACTGCTCATTTAGTATCAATAATATATTCATTAATAATAATAATAATAATAATAATAATAATAATGATAATATTAAATAATAACTATTATTTCAATAATAATAATAAATAATAAACACGAAAAATGAAAGGTCAGAAGTTACTTCCATGATCCGTGTTGCTATCGCCGGAACTCACGCCGGAGCCTCCGTTGAAGCCCTGCCCAACACCGTCCTTATCCCGTTAAATGTAGATCTGCGAAGAAACAGAGAACCGAGTTTTATTTAAAAAAAAAACGGGTTAACAGAATCGAAAACAAAGGATTGAGAAAATTGGGTTTTAAAAGGAAATTCTAAACGTGTTTTTTTTTTAAAAAAAGGAAAAGGGAAAGGGGCGTTTTACCTTCGAAAACTGCATCCGGAGGCGCGCGACCGACGCGTAGCCGGAGGGTGATAATCGAAAACGACGTCGATTTGGCCAAGGCTCTTAAGCCCCAAAACGACGTCATTTTACTCTTCAAACCCATGGCCGACCCAATCTGACCCGACCCGCCTGGAAGATCCGCGTGTTTTTTATTAATGGTATATTTATGCATTCTGTCCTTCCGTTTTTTCTCAAATTTTCAATCAGGTCCTTCTGGTACTTTTAATTAATTTTAACTTGGCCCAATAATTTTCAATGCTTTTCAATTTAATCCTTAAACCAGGTTCTGTTTAATTACAAAATTGGCCCAAAATTTTTTCTTGAATTTCAAACTAGTCCTCTGACTTCAGGATGCCTGAGGGGCTTCCACGTGTCACCTATGTTTGGTTTTATTGCCCTGGAGGTCCTTAAACTGTCCAAAAATTCCATTTTTACCCCCGAACTTCTAAAAATACAATTTTTAACCCGAAATTCCTAAAAATTCCATTTTTACCCTCGAACTTCCAAAAATTCCATTTTTAACCCCGAAACTCCCAAAAATTCCATTTTTAGCCCCAAACTTCCAAAAATCCCATTTTTAACCTTAAAATTCCTAAAATTCTATTTTTACCCCTAAACTTCCAAAAATCCCATTTTTAACCCCAAAACTCCCAAAAATTCCATTTTTACACTCGAACTTCCAAAAATCCCATTTTTTACCCCAAAACTCCCAAAAATTCCATTTTTCCCTCGAACTTCCAAAAATCTCATTTTTAACCCCGAAACTCTCAAAAATTCCATTTTTACCCTCAAACTTCTAAAAAATATCATTTTTACCCCCGAATGTCTAAAAATTCCATTTTTAACCCCAAATTTTTCCCAAAAATTACCCTTTCACCCTCGAGAATCTAAAATTACCATTTTGCCCCTGAATATCCGAAAAGTCTCATTTTTTACTCCGATTGCATCATTCTTCTTTCTCATCAATATTTGCATTTAATTTTAAATTATCATGCACTCGTATTTTGCATTTTTGATTTTTTGTAAATAATTTATCTTCTTACTTATCTTACCTCGCGTTATTTAATATCATTATTAACTGCTTATTCGTATTAAACTCGCATGTTTGTTTTCAAAATTATTTTTCATAAAAACTTTAAAATCGAGGTAATATTCTTCTATTTCGAGTTTCGAAAATTTGTGCCTTAACTTACTAGGTGCAATTTTTCCTCAAATCGAAATAGTCGAATACCGATAATCGAGGCAATGCTTCATTATCTTCGATTCTGAAATATTGCGCCTTAACTTACTAGGTGCAACCTTTCTTCAAATCGAGATAATCGAATATCCTTTTCTCAAAAATTTAAAAAAGGTTTTACAAAGGAAAGCTCGTCATTTCTGGATCCTGAAATGTTGTGTCCTAACTCACTGAAATGTTGTAACCCTTTACAAAAAAATGGAATCTGGCTTTATAGCCAGTGTTATCATCATTCTTTTTTGTTTTACATCACTAAATGTATGTCTCCTTTCTCCTTTTTGCAGGTCTCAAAATGCAGTGGCGGTTGGTGCAGTCCAACTTGGGGTGATCGATGTTAGCTGCTAGTGAGCAACTAGGCTGCTGATGTGGCAGACCCTGGTTGGCTGGGATGGAAGGTGGCTGGTTCAAGTTGGGTGTCATCAGTTATGCTACCAGATTAGAGATTTGGTTTGGGCCTATTTGGGCCATTTAGGTTTAGTTTGGCATTTGGGTCATGTATTTAATTGGGCCAAATTGGGTCTAAGATTTGTAAATGAACTTTGTACTTGGACATTTAAAATAAATTTTAAATTTAAATTTATAATAAATTTAAATTTCAACTAAATTTAAATTTAGAATAAACTTAATTTTAAAATAAATTTAAGTTTATCGAGCCCATACAAATTGGGCTTCAACAGCTGCCCCTCTTTGCTCGTTGCTGTGTAACAAGAATGGAGCAAAGACCCAAAAAGATGCCCCATTTGTCAAGTCTCATCTCATTGACGATCTTTCTTCAATTGGTCCACCTTCCATTTATTAACTGTTGATTTTACCGCATCTAACTCTGCATCTTCTTTATCATGACTCCATCTTACCCTAAGGTAATCTTTAAAAGACAAAATTTTCTACTGTATTTTCACTCCATTCCCTTCAAGGGAATTGGAATTAATCATCGCAGTCTTTGAGTCTAGTTTCATTGGCTTGGTCTTTTTCTCAGTATCTCATCTGGAAGATAACCATATCACTTGTTTTGATCCACTTCTCTGTGTTTCATCAGGAAGATGATTTTGGTTTACTTCCCCGTATCTCATCAAGAAGCTAATCGTTTATTGCTTCGACCTACTTCTCGGTGTCTCATCAGGAAGCTGGGGTTCGAAGATTTGTTCACATCGAGCGTAGGTTTGATTTGGTCTTCTTCTCAGTATCTCATCAGGAAGATGATCGCGTCATTTGTTTCAATCTGCTTTTCTGTATCTCATCAGGAAGACGAATTTGGTTCACTTCTCAGTATCTCATCAGGAAGTTAACCGTTTATTATTTTGACCCACTTCTCAACTAGGGTTTGAAGATTTATTCATCGAGTGTGGGTTTGATTTGGTCTTCTTCTTAATATCTCATCAAGAAGATGACCGCGTCGTTGTTTGTGGATGGTCGTAATCTACCCCGTGATCGGGACAAAGTTTTGGATTCCTGTATCTCTTCAACTTTTTCTCGGTGGTCTTAATGATTCATCTCGCCATGTGGCGGGGATGTGACCTGTGAAACATGCTTCTATGGGCCTCTATATAGGCCTAAATTAGAAACTCATGATTTAAATGCTCCTAACTTATGTGAATGTGCACGATGAATGTCAAATTTATTTATTAATATTTAGGTCGGCATGGTTTGTCGCCCGTCCAAATTCTGTCTTTGATATGTTGCTTCATCTTTTCTAGATTGCTTGTTTTTAAGTTTGTCTTCCCACTGGTGGTCTTGTTTCGGACTTCTTGTAATTTTTTAAAACTCCAGAATAATGCTCACAACTTTTTGTATGATTTATTAGCTCATTACCCGTTATTTAGATGCAAAATGCTTGGACAAAATTGTGCAGCAATAAAGTTGTATTCCATTGAAAAGAGGATCAAAGGAAACAATCATTAGTTGAAAATTGCCAAGTATACAATAAAGAATAAATAGTTGCCCCAGATATCGCAAAACGAGCTAATCTGCGCCAACTTGCTTGAGAATCATTCTTAGCTCGGAAGTGTGTCTAGAAGATCTAGAGTGCTTTGTTGATGTTTCAAGTTGTAACCTTTCTCCGTCTCGTCGACCCGTTCTTGAACCTAAGCTATCCTTTGTGGCTTTTCAACTCAAATTTTCCTTGGTTCCAGGACGCCCTTTGCGAGTTTTCATCCTGAACCCCTTTTTTTTCTTTTTTTTCGAGATGCCCTTTGCGGGTTTTCATCTCAATTCCCCTTTTGTTTTTATGCGAAGTATTTTTTACCGAGTCTGAATTGACGGGGTTATACAGATCCTTGCCGTCCATTTCTGTTAGGATGAGAGCTTCTCTTGAGAAAGCTTTCTTTACCACGTAAGGTCCTTCCTAATTGGGCATCCATTTTCCACGAAATCTTTATGTATGCGGAGTATCTTTTTCAAAACTAGATCTTCCTCATAGAATTCCCTGGGACGAATTTTTTTGTTGTAAGCTCGCATCATTCTTTTCTGGTACATCTGGTCATGGCGAATGGCTTTTAATCTCTTTTCCTCGATTAAATTCAACTGGTCATTTCGAGCTTGGATCCATTCAGCCTCGTCTAGTTGAAGCTCGGTTAAGACTCGAAGGGAAGGTATTTTAACCGCAATAGGCAAGACTGCTTCCATACCGTATGCCAATGAGAATGGTGTTGCCCTAGTAAAAGTCCTGACTGAAATTTTGTAGGCAAATAGGGCAAATGGTAGTTTTTCGTACCAGTCCTTGTAAGTCTCAATCATTTTTGCCACAATCTTCTTGATATTCTTATTAGCTGCCTCCACAGCTCCATTCATTTTTTGGCGATAAGGAGAAGAATTATGATCATTGATTTTGAACTGTTCGCAAACTTCTGCTATCGTGCTATTGTTCAAATTGAGGGCATTGTCAGATATGATCCTTTCAGGCATCCCGTATCGACGAATAATTTCTTTTTTCAGGAACTTGCTAACCGCAGACTTGGTAACATTTTCATATGAGGTTGTCTCTACCCATTTAGTAAAGTAGTCAATCACGAAAAAGATGAATTTATGGTCATTGGAAGCCTTTAGAGAAATTGGTCTGATGATGTTCATGCCCCACATAGAAAAAGGCTAGGGAGAGGTCATGACATGAAGGTGTGATGGAGGTACATGAATCTTGTCTCCATAGATCTGGAATTTATGACACTTCTTGGCATAATTGATGCAATCGCCCTCCATACTAGACCAGTAATACCCAAATCTCATTATTTATCAAGCCATCGTGAAACCGTTAGCGTGTGTCCCACAAATGCCTTCGTGAACTTCTTCTAAGATCTTCTTAGCTTCAATTGTGTCGACACATCTTAGCAACACTTGATCTTTTCTCCTCTTGTACAAGATTTCCCCGTCTAGGACATATTCACTGGCTAGTCTTCGTAATGTCCTCTTTTCATTTTTTGAGGCTTTCTCGGGATACTTTTGATCTTTCACAAATTGAAGAACATTATGGTACCATGGGTGATTATCTTTTTCTTTTTCTTCTTCTGCCTCAATATCACAATAATGAGCAGGAGCTTCATAGATACTCATTTGAATGGGCTTTACATTTTCCGTCCTACTTACCTTAATCATTGAGGCTAGAGTGGCAAGAGCATCAGCCATCTGGTTTTCTTCTCGTGGGAGATAATGAAATGTGATGTCATCGAATTCTGTGATCAACTCGAGGACCAATTTGCGGTAATCCACTAACTTAAAATCCCTTATTTCCCATTCTCCTTTTAGTTGATAGATTACCAGTGCGGAGTCTCCATAAATCTCCAGAATTTTGATTCCCTGCTCTATGGTCACTCAAATTCCCAAGATACATGCTTCGTATTCATCCATATTATTTGTACAATCAAAATCAAGCTTGCTGGTGAAAGGGTAATGATCTCCCTCTGGTGATACTAAGACTGCCCCGATCCCATTACCCGTGGCATTTGAAGCTCCATCAAAATTCAATCTCCATGGTCGTTCTTTCGTGATTGCCCCTTCAGAAGTCGCAATATACATTAAATCTTCATTCGGGAAATCGAAGTTTATCGGCTCATAGTCCTTTAAAGCCCTACTGGCCAGGAAGTCTGTTATCGCACTCCCTTTTATTGCTTTTTGATTGACATAGACTATGTCGAATTTCGAGAGCAAAATTTACCATCGAGCTAATCTCCCATTCAATGCCGCTGACTCCATCAAATACTTTAAAGGATCTAATTTCGAAATTAACCAAGTGGTATGATATAACATGTATTGTCTTAATCTGCGTGTAGTCCAGACTAGGGCACAACATAATTTCTCAATAGGCGAATATCGCGTCTCGCAATAAGTGAATTTCTTGCTGAGATAATATATCGCCCTTTCTTTCTTTTCGGATTCATCATGTTGGCCTAGTACGCATCCCATGGAATTTTCGAAGACCATTAAGTACAGGATCAATGGCTTATTAGGAATTGGAGGTACCAAGATGAGTGCTTTGGATAAATAGTCTTTGACCTTATTAAAGGTTTCCTGACATTCATCATCCCATACACTCGGGTTGCGCTTTCTAAGTAGGCGGAAGATAGGATCGCATTTCTCAGTCAACTGTGAAATGAACCGAGCAATGTAATTTAGTCTTCCTAAGAACCCCCGAACTTCTTTTTGCGTGCTGGGTGGTGGTAGCTCCTGTATGGCATTGACTTTATCCGAGTCGATTTTAATTCCTCTTTTGCTGACTACAAAACCTAACAATTTTCCTGATGTGGCCTTGAAAGTGCATTTTGCTGGATTTTACTTTAATTGATATTTCCTTAGCCTTCTAAATAACTTTCTCAAGATTCTTACATGTTCTTCCTTTGTTTGGGATTTCGTAATCATGTCATCGACGTAAACCTCAAACTCCTTATGCATTATGTCATGAAACAGGGTCACCATGACCCTTCGATAAGTTGCCCCTGCATTTTTGAGTCCGAAGGGCATCACCTTGTAGCAAAATGTTCCCCATAGCGTGACAAAAGTGGTTTTAATCATATCCTCAGGGTCCATCCTTATCTGATTATACCCAGAGAAGCCATCCATAAAGGAAAACAAGGAATGTCCTGTCGTGTTATCGACTAAAGTGTCGATGTGGGGTAAGGGGAAATTATCCTTTGGGCTAGCTTTATTTAAATCTCGATAGTCCACACACATGCGTACCTTTTCGTCTTTTTTAGGGACGGGGATTATATTTACCCATTCAGAGTATTTAACCACCTAGAAGAAACCGACAACAAATTGTCTATTGATTTCCTCTGTTATTTTTAACAACACATCCGGTCTCATCCTTTGGAGTTTTTGTTGAACGGGTCTGCTTTCTTCCTTTATAGGGAGTTTATGCACCACAATGTCAGTGCTCAAGCTGGGCATATCCTGGTAAGACCATGCGAAGATATCTTGGAACTCTTGAAGGAACTCGATAAGATTCATTATGGTTTCTACGGAGATGCTTGTCCCAATTTTCACCACTTTCTTTTCATCTTTGTACCCCAGATTAATAACTTCCACTGGGTCTGAATGAGGCAGGATTTGTTTTTCTTCCTATTCCATCATTCTTAACAAATCCGAAGGCAGATTACAATCTTGATTATCTTGAAGGTCTTGAAGCTCTTCCAAACTTGTATCTTGCTCGAAGTGGGGTTCTAAGTTAGCGTCAGGGTTGCTCATATTATTGATATTTGAGGATCTGTCAAGGGATGAAATGAAGGTCCAAATAGTAAAATAAATTTACGAAAGAATGAATATGTGGTATATGTATGAGTATGTTTGTATTAAAGAATAATTAACCTTTTTTATTGGATATGTACGAATAGTTTTTTAAGCCGAATTAAGAAATTAAAGAATAATTATGGAAGAATATAAGATGGAAAGTGCGTTTCATTTAAAATAACTCAATAATGACCATGAGCCCTTTTACAAAATGATCCCTATTTCTTTCGAGCCTAAAGCAATAGGTGTTTTCGAGCATTACTCTGAGGAGATCTTAAAAATTACAAGGAGTTCCTCCATGGTCCAATTATTCAAGGTGCTTCCAGGTACACACGGACCAATTCTTGATGGATTCCCTTCATTTCCTTCATCTGATATAGCATTAATGTCTAAACCTTTCATGATACCCCCTTTGGTTCCAATCGTCACTCGTTCCTTTTCCTGCCGGTTGACCACCCCTCCTGAGACTAAAGTCTCGTAGATGTGTGGGAAGACCATGGGTTCTCACGAGATGTCTTTTCCAGACAGTCTGGCCCTCCTTCTTTCTTGCTTTTTCTCAAGTTCTTTCCTCTTTTGTTTCACATCTGGTTTGTACCCCAGGCCATAACGATCTCGCTTTTCTATTATCATTGGCACAATAACTCTTTCTTGGAGGTATTTTCCTAGTCTTTTGCCAAGTATAACCCCTTTTTCGACTGTTAATCGCAAGCTCATCCTGGTGGTTGATGATATTGTAGGCACAGGTATCTTCCTCCCTTCCGAAATGAAAGTTGCATTGACAAACTCCAATGAGCGGAACGAGTATTCCACAGCCTCCTCGTCTATCCCCACATAGGGTGAATCGCTCGTTATGGACGCGATTATTTCCTCCTCAGCGTTAATCGCTTCATTTATTAGCTTCACTTTCTGATGTAAAGAGGAAGGTACTGCCTCAGCTGAGTGGATCAATGGTCTTCCCAGCAGACAGTTATAAGTGGGCCTAATATCCATCACTAGAAAATCTACTTCATATGTATTCGGCCCAATTTGAATGGGTATTTCAATCTTCCCCATTACCTTCCTTTCTTTCCCGTCAAATGCTCTTACTATGTTATTACATCCTTTCATGTGAGAGCTATCAATTGGCAATCTTTGCAGTGTAGCTAGCGGTAGCACATTCAGGGCTGAACCATTGTCTATGAGTACTCCAGGTAGCGTATACCCTTTATAACGAGTAGTGATGTGTAGGGCGTTGGTGGACCCTATTCCTCCCATTGGTATTTCATCATCACTGAAGAAAATAAAGTTATCAGTACTCACGTTATTGACCAATCGATCTAGTTTGCTGACAGAGATGTCATTTGCTACATATGTTTCGTTTAGCACTTTCTTTAGTGTGCTTCGATGGGCCTCCGAGCTTAAAAGCAATGATAGGATCGATATTCGAGCAGGCTGTTTGTGTAGTTGCTCTACTACATTATATTCACTATGCCTTAAAAACTGTAAAAACTCTTTTGCCTCATTCTCATATATAGGCTCATTGATAGGTGCTTCAGGCTTGTTAGTTATTTCCTCCTTAAGCTCACACGTTCTAGCTTTCCCTTTGTTTACCTCTTTTTCTTTATTTATAGGGTCATAATTCTTACTGCTACGGGTAGCAAGATTAACATCCTTCTCGGGTTCCCCTTCTCTTGGTACGATCACGTTACAATTGTAACTCCATAGAACCTTCTTGCTATCCTTGTAAGGAAACGCTGCAAGCTTTTGTATGATAATACGGAGAGCTGTTTGTTCTCTTATCATGCCACAAATAATCACCTTGGGGCGATTGCTTTTATAAGCCTTGGTTGTTCCGTCCTCGGAGGCACAAACATCATTAGCTTCCCCTCATTCTTCAAAAGATCCCAGCTCTTGATTGTCCATCAACATCTGGACCACGGCCATGAACTCAATGTAGCTTTGAATCTCATGCCCTTTAATAACATGAAACTCGCAATGGTCATCATCCCCGATTATCATACTCTTTTTATCGTTCACGATTATCCCTTCTTTAACCAACTCTTGCCATACCCACCGAAGTGGAGACTTGATTTCTTCAATACTTCTTTTAATTTTTCGAGCTCCTTCTTCCAGCAAGGTATTTACCCCTTGCTCTGGGTGGTTAGGCAGAGGATTCCCAGCTAATATTGGGCTTTGCTGGCTCTTCCAACTTTACGATTCCATGCTCTATTAATCTTTCGACTCATCTTTTAAAAGCGAGGCAGTTTTCAATCGAGTGCCTTTCTGCCCGTGCATGGTATTCATAGTGAGCTTTCGTATCGTACCAAGCCGAGAATAGGGGTTTGTATGGTCTTACATGTTGAGGAGCCACCTCATGCGCATCATATAATATCTTGTAGAGTTCCCCATATGACATCGGAAGGGGAGTATATTGAATTCTTCCTCTATTTGTCCTAGTGCTCATCTCCTTTCATGAGGCATTTTGGTAATTGCCCATTGGAGTTTTGGGCTGACTTGCCACGAAGGGTCTGGTGTAACTAGGTCTGTATATGCTTGCATTGTTGACCTCGTTATCCCTTCTTCTAGGGGCAAGCCTTTTAGAGCTTTCTCCGGTTTCAATTTTATCGACTTTGATCGTATTTTCAATCATTTCCCTGATATGACCATATCTGAGAAACTCTTGGTGGCGTTTCCTAAAAGATGATTTAGGTAAGGAGCTTTGAGGGTATTGACAAACAATATTGTTGTCTCTTTTTCTGTTAGCGGTGGCTGTACTTAGGTTGCCATCTCGCGCTACCTCTGCACATATGTTCTAAAGCTCTCATTTGACTTCTTTTCCATATTCTGCAGTGTAAGCCGATTAGGAGCTATTTTTATCACATGGTCGTATTGTTTTAAGAAAGCTTGTGCCAAATCATTTCACGAATGAATTTTTGATCGGCTCAACTGATTGTACCATTTGATTGCCGACCCGACCAGGCTGTCTTGAAAATAATGAATTAACAATTAGTCGTTATGTACATGCCCCGCCATCTTTCTGCAGACCATGGTTAGGTGAGCTTCAGTGCAGCTCGTCCCGCAATATTTTTCAAATTCTGTAGCATTGAATTTGGGAGGGAGAACTAGATCCGGAACCAGACTTAGCTCTTTGGCATCTACCCCATAAGAAATTTCAACTACCTGTATCGCGTTGATTTTCTCTTCTAATCGCCTGTATTTTTCTTCTATTTGTCTGGGGAGATCTTCTCTTATCATCTCGTCAAAGTTTGGGATACCCAGATTCGAGGCATTATCTTTTGGGTTTGACCCTAATCCAATTGGATAATTAGCCAGTCGCGACGTGCCTATGGCTGGTTGCTTGTGCCCTTACAATAATGGTAGCCTCTCATGCCGGCATTTCATGCGACGTTGGGTTATGGAAGGGTGTAAAGCCCGGGGGACCATTGGGTCCTCTTCTTCCTCAATAGCAAGGCTTTTTCCTTTATCAGTCATGCTCTGTTTTACTTGCGCTAATTCATTCATTAGGCTTTTCTGTACCTCCATGAATTGATTCTTGATTTCTCTGCACATCATGCTCATTTGCTCTTGGATGCGCTTTTGCATCTGGTCTTGTAATTCTTTTTGGATTTGTTCAAGTCGTTGTTCCATGTATTTAGTTTTTTTTCGAGTATTATAGCGATGTGAGTTTTCAATGGTTACTGATGTAGCTGAATTATAAATTTTTAATAAGTTAGGACTATTATGCAAAAAATGTGATGCGAATAAGATGCATGTATGCAAGAGAAAGGTATTGACTTATAATTCATTTTCCATTTAAAAAACTTCATTTGGATAGCAAGTTCCTTAACATAAACCAAATTACATAAACGATTTTACTTTGATTCTCAGAGCGTTGACTTTCTTAAGGAGGCTTGATAGTTTTTGACCTCATTCCATTTTCGTCTCGTACTGTATGCTTAGCTCTTCTGCTTCAACTGCTAGTGTTTGTACATGATCAGCTACTTCGCGGATTTAGTTTAAAGCCTCACCTATAACATAATCCCTCTCTTTGACTTCTTTTTAGGTTTGCTGAAAATGCCAATCATTTGTCTCCAACATCCTTTCCAAAATCTCAGTTCGTATTTCACTATTCTGCAAAGAGGCCTCGAATTCTTCCACCCTTTCACTTAGTCTCTCGATCTCAGCTCGGCTTGCTTTTAACTACAATACTGAATTTTAACTACGATGCATGTACAAGGACTCCTCCAATTCTCCTACTCGAGCTTTTAATTCGATCACTTCGGCTTGGCTTTCCAGGAGGCTACTTTTCATAGCATTTTCCTGAACTTGGGCGTCTTGAAATTTGTTTTCCCAATGACTTGTTTTATTTTTCTCTTCACGGATTTCCTACTGCCATTGCTCTGATGTCTTACCTAAACCGACGGTTCTCATTGACAATCAAAGCTTTTTATAGTCCTTCTTTAGGCTGCTAAAATCTTCTTCAGTCTTATTATTTCCTTTTCTCAATTTTTTCGCCTCTAGCTTCTGAACATCAACGTCTAATCCTAAAAGCACCTTCTCTTCCTCTAGTTTTTCTATCATTTTTCCCATCTCAGCATTTTTCTTTTCGAAATCTTGTTTAATTATTTCTAATTCAGTCGGAACAACCTGCAAGTATTCTTCAATTGGGCAAACAATCTCCTGGTTTGGCACATGAATATTGTCGTTGATCCTTCTGTTTCTCCACCAATCATATTCTGCAGTTATCATGGGGATGGCGCTAAATGCTTTCATTTTTCGAACCTGGTTCCATGCATTTGAGATTTCCATAATCCTTTTCTTATTATTTTCTCCTCGGTACAAGAATTCACACTGAGATATCCCCTGAGTTACGGGTATGAACTATCTTGATCTGTATTGTCTTGAAACTAGCAAAGGTGCATATTCGGTTGCACCCCATATTCCTGCTAATTGGACCCAGTCAAAATCTCCGTACCGATACAATATTTCATCAGGAACGAACCATGGTGCTCGCCACTCTATGTCTTCGTCTTTGAGGCTTTGGAGTATGGCCATCCATTTTTCTTTTGAGAAGTTTTCTTGTCTCTGCGTAGCCACAAACTCTTTCAAAGGGGAATAAACCTTAGACAAGTACTGATAGGAGACTTTTTCTGTTTTTCAGAAGTGACTGTGAAACCATACCATCGGTAGTGGTGCGCAAGCAATAAATCGACCTTCTCCCTCCTTTTTGCATGCATTTAAGGACTTGAAAGTTTCAGCTAGTATAGCCGGGACAGGTGTCACTCTTTCACTTAATCTATTAAAGAAATCTATCACCGCATCTTCTATATGCCCCAAAGCCTTTAGAAAAACGACCAACCCATAGATACTTAAGGCTAGAATGTCGATCTTTTTCTTCGCATATGGATGAGCCAATATCAAATATTGTAGACTTTTCCACGTGATGCACTTGTTATCGCCTTTGACCTTAACTCGAGCTGCAACCCACTGTTCGCTCATGCCCGTGATGTTTATTAATCTTTTAACCATGGTCGGGAGATTCGGAACTCTAGAATAGGCCTTATCTACCGACATCTTCGAACAACGGAGCAGAGTGGTGTATTCTTCTATCGTCGGTGTCATGTCTATATTCCCGAAGGTGAAGCAATTATAGGCTGAATTCCAATACTGTGCTAAGGCTCTAAAGAGGGATTTGTCTATCTTAACTTCGCACAAGTATGGCAAATCTCTGTATTCTTGGTAAAAGGTCTGTTTCATGTTGTTGTCCCAATTGTCCCATATCTCTTTCAACTTTAGCACATTTTTTTGAGCCGTGCTGATCCTTGTGATCCCAAAGCTCTGACTCATATCCTTTCACTAAGCTGTCCCCCTTTTGGCGTTGAGTCTCCTCCATACGCACGACCATATTGTCCTCCACTTTATCAAAGTACTTGTTTTCCATGATTAATTCTCTTATCGGTAACTGAACTTTTGGGTTTATTCCTTCTCTTTATATGATGATGAAATGCAATGCAAAAAAGAGACAAAATAAACAAGTTAGCGAAACACAACAATATTAATATACAAGAATAGCATAAAACCTAAGAGTTTGTCTTGGAAGGTTGCTAAATGATTTAGTACGACTCTTTCTAAAGTAAGCTCCTACGTCTCACTATATGTGGTTTTAGGTTCTAAAGTAGGGGTACCCAAACCAACAGATTCCTCGGTCCTCACCCATTACAGGCTCACACGGACGAGTTCGGTTTAGGGGGGACGCATTTCACACATGTTTGCACGAAAGTGAAAACTTCACGAAAACACGAAGGTGAAGACCTCACGAAGGAGTAGTTTCAAGCTTCCACTTAAAAGGATAATATCATATGCAGATGTATGAAAATATACACTAGCAATATCACATAATATAATGTCACAAAAGATGTTGAGGATCGCATATTAAACAAAATTGAAGCTTAAAAGTTTCCAAAGAAGACCCGAAAATAATCAATTTTGGCTTGACTCTCGTCTATTTAAAAATTCCCTAGTGAAGTCGCCAGCTGTCGAAACCATCCCTTTTTGGGAAAAGACGAGTTTCAAAAATTATTTTAAAATCGAAAAATAATGGGAGTCACCACCAATCCTTTATTCGGTGTGATTGGATCACCACAAAACGTTTTAAAAATCGTTTTGAAAACATGTAGGTCTTTGAAATCTAGAAAAATAGGTTCGGGAGTCAGTTACGCATGAGGAAGGATTAGCACCCTCATACATCCAAAATTGGTACCGTATTGATTATTTTTGGGTCATAATTTGTAAAATTTAAAAGCTTGAATAAAGTTTAAAATACGATCCTTGAATGCATGAGTTGAGTTTAAAAGAAATCAGGTTTGTTTGGAAATCTCGCAATTTCAAAGTGATCGAGGAAGAAAGTTACGTCCAGTGAGTTAGGACACAACATATCATGATCAAGAAATAACAAGCTTTCCTTTGTAAAACCCTTTTTTAAATTTTTGTGAAAAGGATATTCGATTATCTCGATTTGAAGAAAAGTTGCATCTAGTAAGTTAAGTCACAATATTTCAGAATCGAAGATAAGGAAACATTGCCTCGATTTTAAAGTTTTTATGAAAAATAATTTTGAAAACAAGCATGCGAGTTTAATATGAATAAGCAGTTAATAATGGATATTAAATAACGTGAAATAAGATAAATAAGAAGATAAATGATATGCAAAAAATAAAAAATACAAAATACGAGTGCATAATGGTTAAAATAAACACAAATATTGATGATGAAGAAAAATGACGCGATCGGGTTTTAAAATAAGACTTTTCGGATGCTCAGGGGCAAAATGGTAATTTTGGATTCTCAGGACAAAATGGTGATTTTAGGAAAATTTGGGGTTAAAAGAGTAATTTTAAGAGTTTTGAGGTCGAAATTGAAGTTTTTAGACATTTAAGGGTAAAAATGGCATTTTTGGAGGTTTGAGGGTAAAAATGGGATTTTTTAAAAGTTTAGGGATAAAAAATGGAATTTTTGGGAGTTTCGGGGTAAAAAATGGGATTTACAAAAGTTTGAGGGTAAAAATGGAATTTTTGGAAGTTTTTGGGTCAAAAATGGGATTTTTGGAAGTTCGAGAGTAAAAATGGAATTTTTGGAAGTTTCGGGGTCAAAAATAGGATTTTTGGAAGTTCGGGGGTAAAAATGGAATTTTTGGAAGTTTGAGGTCAAAAATGAGATTTTTGGAAGTTCGAGGGTAAAAATGGAATTTTTAAAAGTTTCGAGGTCAAAAACGAAATTTTTGGAAGTTCGAGGGTAAAAATAGAATTTTTAGAAGTTTCGAGGTCAAAAATGGGATTTTTGGAAGTTCGGGGGTAAAAATGGAATTTTTAGATGTTTTGGGGTCAAAAATGGGATTTTTGGAAGTTTGAGGGTAAAAAAGGAATTTTGGGCAATTTAAGGATCTCCAAGGCAATAAAACCAAAAAAAGGTGACACGTGGCAGCCCCTCAAGTATCCTGAAGTCAAAGGACTAGTTTGAAAACCATTAAAAATGTCTGGGTCAATTTTGTAATTAAATAAAACTTGATTTGAGGATTTAATTAAAACAAATCGAAAATAAGAGGGACTGTTTGCATAAATGAACCATAACAATGACACGTGGCAGCTCCTGATGCTTTCAAGAGGTCTAGGGACTAAATTGAAGAACCATGAAAATAATTGGGTAAATTTAAAATAATTAAAAGTATAAAAGGGACTTGATTGTAAATTTGAAAAAAAAAGCGGAAGGACCAAATACGAAAATAACCCCTTTCTTAAAAACACGCGGATCCTAGTGGAACGGGTCGGGCTATGGATTGGGTCGTTCAAAACGACATCGTTTCGAACGGCTATATATAGGTCATTTCTGAAAAAAAATCACTTTCTTCACCCTTTTAAAAAAAAACAAAACCCTTTTAAAAAAACCTCTCAAACCATCCCCTTGGCAGATCGCTCCAGACCATCCGGCCACCGTGACCCCCTTTGCACGCGCCTCGCCAATCAGCGCGCGTGACCACCACGCTTCGACGTCCGTCATCTGCCGGTACACGCGCCACAGTTCTCGCCTTCCACGCGCCTCCGTGCACGGCTTTTTCAGGTAGGAACTTTTTTTTTCTTCATTTTTCACTTTGAAACCCAGATATGGGTCTAAATCCAGATTTGAAAACCTTTAATTTCTTTCCCTTTTTTTTTAAAACCCTTATTTTTAAACCCAAAAAAAAAGATTTGATCTGTTGAAAGTGCGAGTCTCGGTCCTTTATTCTCTCTCTTTTTTCTTTTTTTTCATATTTGTTCTTCCAATATTTTCCTTAAAATCCATTGTGTTTTTTGTTTTGTAGGTCGAAAACATCTTTGAATCATTCTTTGCAACCGTGGAGATGGCCGAAGGAACAACGATTGGGCCGGTGGCGACGGTGGAGCTTTAGGTAGCTGTGGCGACACAATCGAAGGGATGAAGCCCTAACCATCTTTTCAATTTCCCTTTTTATTTTATTATTAATATTTTTATTAATATTTATTAATGCTATTTATTACTACTATTTATTATTAATATTATTATTATTTATTAAATAGTTATTATTATTATTAACTATTATTACTATTAATGTTACTTATTGCTGTAATTAATATGCATTGAAAACGTGTTTAGAAATAATAAATTACAGTAATAATATATATGCATGAATGGGTATTAATAAATATATGCAAAATGTCATAAACAGTTTAAATCTAAAGGGTTAACACTGACGAATGAATGCTTACTAGTAGATGTATACCTTGTTTGATATGAACTGTTTGGTATTCTGCTCTCTTGTGCTATTGGTTGATGTTTATTTGGCTCTGTATTCCCTATTGCTTCGAGTGCTGATATCTTTCCTTAATGGTTCACTGCTTCTATTTGTATTGATTTTGATAAAGGTTTTTTTGTATTGATCTTTTCAGCAAAATTGTAACCCTTTACAAAAAAAATGGAATTTGGCTTTATAGCCAATGTTATCATCATTCTTTTTTGTTTTACATCACTAAATGTATGTCTCCTTTCTCCTTTTTGCAAGTCTCAAGATGCAGTGGCGGTTGGTGCAGTCCAAGTTGGGTGATCGGTGCTAACTGCTGGTGAGCAACTTGGCTGCTGATGTGGCAAGCCCTGGTTGGCTGGGATGGAAGGTGGCTGGTGCAAGTTGGGTGTCATCAGTTAGGCTACCAGATTAAGGATTTGGTTTGGGCCTATTTGGGCCATTTAGGTTTAGTTTGGCATTTGGGTCATGTATTTAATTGGGCCAAATTGGGTCTAAGATTTGTAAATGGACTTTGTACTTGGACATTTAAAATAAATTTTAAATTTAAATTTCAACTAAATTTAAATTTAGAATAAACTTAATTTTAAAATAAATTTAAGTTTATTGGGCCCAGACAAATTGGGCTTCAACATCAAATATTCTAAATTACCATTTTACCCATCTCTAATCACCATAATTCCATGATGACCTCATCATTTATTTTGGACTAATTGTTCATATCGTCCTTCTTTCTTTCTCATTATTACTAATTAATCCTTAAATTTTCCTAATCTTCTTATTTTAGCTACATATTCTAATTCTTGACTCCTTCCCTATACTGTTCCAACTCCGGTTCAAAAACGCAGATGTTACAAAACCAATCAAAATAAAATATGATGGAAAATTTCAATTTCTAACTAAAGTACCCAAAAATTAGAGGAGAGAATTATGATAAATAAAAACATGAAGACTAAATCTCAAATTTGATGATAATAGAGGGATGAAAATAAAATAATTGACCATACAATAATTATGCATGGACCAACTATCTATTTATTAAATGAATATATTTATTTAATAATAAATTTGGTATGAGGACAAATTGCTGGTAAAAGGAGCCAAATTTGGTGTGTAAAAATGCCAAATTTATTGGTGAAGTTCCCAATGCATGGTCAAATGGGTGAACAGTAGGGGTCCTTCGGCTATTATAATATGCAAGAATTCTTCTATTTTAAGGAGGTTTTTTTTTTTTTTTGGTACGAAATTTTAGAGATGTCAACAGAAAAAGAAGAGAGAAAATGCTTGCAACAGGGCATTAAGAAAGACATTGATCACTGTCTGAAATTTAAATTCAAGTTTTAAAAAATATTACTAAATAAAAATCTTAGACATAATTGTAAAAGTTTATTTAATTGGACATAGAATTTGCAATTTGATATAGGTAAATATATAAGCAATGTAAAAAAATTTTCGTGAATTATAAGGAAATGTAAAGTTTTAATACTAACGCGATTGATGCGATTTAAATTTAAATCACAATTGAATCAATAAATATTTTTTATCATCAAATCAACACGAGGTTCAGCAACGTAAATTATTTGACATCTAATATCAACCAAAATTTGGTGTTAGAAATCTTTTTTGGCTGCGCTGGACTTTGTTGACACTCAAGCGACTGATATTAATTCAAGGTACAACGTGCATTGACGGTGCCAAATTTTTATTTTATCAAAAAAATATCAATCATTCATACAGAATATATTGAGCTAGTTATATGGATCCTCCAACTGAAGCATGTGATACATGTACGTACTGTAGAGTCAAATGTTTAAACTTCAGCTGGTCAACCGTATGCACTTTATTTATGGTTTTTCCAAAATTTTCACTGATAAAAAGAAGAATAATATCTCATGGTATAGTGACTGTTAACAGCAAAATCCAACCACACATTCTGATTCCAATTTTAATATGATTTACTCATAGAATCCGATACCTACAATGGTTTTTTTTCCACAAGGCTTTTAAGTCTTCCTGCCAAGTAACGAACAATTCAAATCTTCCAAAAGAGAAGCTTAGTCACCATTTTTTTAAAAAAAAAGAGTCTTTTTTAATTTGGACAAAACTCAAAAGCACCATCTCATCTGACTTACTCTAAAAAACTGAAGTGGCTCCCTCCCCACCCCACCATGGTTATAGTGAAACAGAAACCACTGTTTGCCAAAAAAACATAAAAGATTGCACCATCTTTTTCCATGCATGAATAAACAAATTCCCACGGCGTTACTAACCATGATACAAATTACTTATTAATCAATTGTGGCCGACAGCATAAAAAACTTTGATTTCCTATCCTTGCCTGGCATCCAGGAAAGGTATCACTTTCAAAATTCCCAAAACTTATCAATTTAGAAAGATACGATTGGTATTGCTGATGGGGGTGACAATGCTGCCACTTGAGTTAGTAAGTTCATATTTGTGTTAATACATTAATGATTGGCATTATAGAAATTTGGTTGGGGTTGGCGTTAGTGCAGGCTGCTGACATGGGGATGCATCAAGTGTAGGGGACTTTGTAGTGTGTATTTTGGAATGCTTTTCTCATGCTCCATGTTTTCTTTACTGACCCAAAAATAAAATATTAGACGGTGTTTTCATAAGTGCAATCACCAGGCACTAATCATCTTTGACACTTGTCAAAACATGGTGATGTGTTAATACTTAAAACATGTGATGATGGGCAACAGCTGTTAGCAATGTCCAAAAGGTTGACTTTGTTACACACTGTCAAAACCACTATTACATTGATCTATGAGAGCTCCCGGACTTTGCTTGGACCACTATGGCAGACAGTGACTCAAGCTCTCTCTCTCTCTCCCCTCTTAATATTGCTGCTGTTGTCACACATTTAAACAACTTAAATATTTTTGTAATCCAAGATCCTGGTTTTTACTTTTTAGCCATTAGGTCCACATCTTGAGTAAATAAGTATTGTTTGTGGGGGGGTATGGCCTAAGTGAAACGGCGTTCATGTGATTAACTTCCAGTGCTAAGCTTTTCTTCGCATGTATTTATATGCAACATATCCCCACTTCCATTTCCACCATTCCAATTCCCAACACACTCTCTCTTTCTCTCTCTCTCTCTCTGTGTCTCGCATACTTGAAGGGCAGTGTGTTTAAGCTAAAACCATGAAGCAAAGCTTTATTTCTGGTGTTCTTCTTCTCTTCTTCCTGTTCCTTATTTCCTCTTCCCATTTATCTGCCCGTTCCGTAGCAAACAAACAAGGTAAGTGGCTGCCTATGAGCACCCCATTTTTTTTATTCGGTTTTCGAGAAATTTCGAATTTGGATCCGAGATTTCCGCATCAATGAACCTATCTTCTTCATCTGCAGGAAAAGAAAAGGTTACTCAAACTGCGGATATGGAAGACAATGAACTAATGAATGTAAGCTTCAAATCCTATCTCTTTTTCATCAGCCTTTCGTCTGTCTATCTTATAACATTTGGCTAAATATTTTGATGTTTTTGTTTTCCAACGCTTTGCAGCAGCTATTGGGGGTTGAAGCTTGTGATGCTGGAGATGATGAATGCTTGAAGAGAAGAATAATCTCAGAGGCTCACTTGGACTACATTTACACCCAGCATCATAAGCCTTGAGGACTATTTCTTGTATATATTCTTGTTAAGTCGTTCCATGTATAATTAAGTTGTCTGGGAACCTCTAGAATGGATTCTGGTTAAGATTTATGAATATATATGTATGTTAGCATAAACTTAATTAAGGTTATCAATGTAAGTGTTAAACCTAATTATGTAGCTAAATAGTTTTATAATCTGTGAGAGTTGCCTTTGGGATGTTATATTATTTTGACCAGATAAAACCAAGATGTTGAAAAGCAAAGCCAAAAGTAGTTCCCCACCACCCAAAGTAGTTCCTAAGTTTTATGGAAAGGCAGTTTCAAATCTAAGCTAGTTTGGTGACTGTGGGATTCAAATCAATTAAATAGACAGTTGGGGAATTTATGCTCTTGCAATTTTAGTCACAGATTTCTATTGCATTCATTCACTTTCGGCTGTTCAAAGTTCCCAAGCCTATGGCCTACTGGGCTGAAGCTGCCAATTCTACAACTTATCTTAAATAACTCCTTTTGACCACTTCAGCCTACTGACCTGATTCCTCTTAAATATCACTACTTCAAACTGTATATTATGTTGTTGAAGGAAGAACAATAAATGGCAGTCTCTTCTTTCCCCATGCATGATGATCCAATTTCATAACCCAACGTTTATCAGGTAAAGCTGCAAGGAATTTAAGTAAGGATTCTGGTTTAATCTTCTAAATGAAGAAATCAGTGCCGAGCTATCGGTGCTGACCTTGTAGGGAATCAGATTAAGGGTAGCCATCCCATTTACATGTATTGCAGAAAGGATCAGAAGCTGATGTTTTCTCAGAGAGTTGAATTGTTTCCTCAAGTATGATTATGCTAGACTTGCATAAACACAAGTTAATCCATTTTAGGCAGAATTATTAAAAAAAACAGCTGACATTGTTTTATTTCATTGGGAGGTGACAAATCATGAAGGGTTCAGTATTGATTGATTGATTGATAGAATATAATTCATGAAGGATATATTGTTCTTGTATGAATGGGTGATAGAAGGGCACACCTGTCGAGTGAAACTTTAATTAATTGCCTGTCATTATCCACTCTGAATTAATCGCAAAGTCCTTACACTCCTTACCCACATCTCAGCTTGTGTATGATAAGTGGCTAGGTTAGCTAATACAAAAGCCAGAAAAATATTATTATAGAATGGTTAAATTTTAGTTTTGATTCTTTTATTTTATTTTAATTTAACATAATTTTATTATTATATTTTTATAATGTTATTAATTAGTCTAAATAATTAATTTTATTATTTTTTTGATTAAAATGTCACATGATTATAAATAATTTAAATGCCTAAAAGTCTTATGGGCTAACTAACAAATGGCTTCTCATTGCTTTTTGGGTTTGTGTTGCTTTTTTTATATGCATTATATGACAATGTAAAATTTCAGCTTTGATCTCTATACTATGTTGAAATTTGATATTTAATATATATATTTTAAGTTTTGACATAATTTGATCTCTCTATTTTTATCATATCATTAGTTAGTCTAAACAGTTAATATTTTTAATTATTTTAATCAAAAGGATGATGCTAATTTTTCTTAAGAACACTATTATTACAAAAATATTGTTTTCCCATGACGAGTTGAATGAGTATTTTTAAGAAAGATTCAACATAAATGTTGTTCTTATTGTTTCATAACTACCAAATAATTTTTTTTTTAATTTTAAAATGTAGCACCTCTGTCAGAATAATTTTAACGATGATAACAAGTCGATGTATCTATATAACTATATATAAAAGGAAAGCCTAAGTCTCTTACCTTTGTTGACACGTATATGATTCTCTTTTTTTTTCTTTATATTATAAGAAAATGTTAAATTTTAGTTTTAGTCTTCTATTATGTTTAAATTTAAGATTTAAACCCTATACTTTAAATTCTAACATAATTTAGTCGACCCTATATTTTTATAATGTTATTAGTTAGTCCAAATAGTTTACATCATTACATTTGCAATTAAAACGTTATGTGATTATATATAATTTTAATGATTTAGTGTTTTAGAGATGGACACATATTTTGGGTTTGCCGTATTTTGTTTTGTTGACATTATTAGATAATGGTCAAATTTCAACTTTGGCCCCTATACTATACTGAAACTTAGATTGAACTTGTGTACTTCAAGACATAATTAGATTCTTCTACTTTTATAATGTCATTAGTTAGTTTAAATAGTTAATATCATCAACTATTTCAATTACAATGCAAACGTTATTTTTCTTAAGAATACAATTCCAACAAAAAAGATTGTTTTAGGAAGAATAAATTTTTAATGTACGAAAGTGTACAAAAATTTAGAACGTATTTTAACTTTCAAGTTTTTACTCTATAACTTAGCACAGACAAATGGTTAACTCAATAAAGAACATGGCAAAATTCGATTCGATTCGAAAAAATCAAAAAAAAAATTTTGAATTTCGAGTTAATCGAATTAAATTATTTGAGTCAACTCGAATAAGAATTTTGGATTTCGAGTTCGAGTCGAGTTGAATTTTTACAATTCGAATAAGTCGAATAATTCTAATTACATATTAGTACAAATACTCTTTTGGTCCCTGTCAATTTTAAAAATGAGATAATTGGTCTATCTCTTAACAAAAAATACAAAATAATAAAAAATTTAAAATAATTTTTAAATTCAAAATATTTATAATAATTCTAAAATTTGTAATTTTAAACAAATTATATATTTTTAAAAAAATCTAAAAAATATATAAAAAATTAAAATTTAAAAAATTTAAAAAATTTAAAAATTTAAGAATTTAAAAAATTTAAGAATTTAAAAATTTTATAAAATAATCATTTTGGAGTCTAAATAAGTGATTAATGATTCAACTTTATCATACTAAATATATTTTTTTCTTCAAAAAAGTTTTCAAATATATATGGTTTCAAATTTATGTACTTTAACGTGGAAATAATTATATTGTAATAAGATTTTAATTTAATATTATTAATTTTTTAATTTAACTTGAACAATTTCACTTGATGTGACCGAACACTCACCCCTAATTCGAGTTATCTGAAAATCCAAATAAGAAAAAGCAAAACTATGTCGTTTTGATAAATATTTACCCATTAGTCTTACTTTCCTTCCCAAATCGCCCCACTTTTCCTTTTTCCTTTACTCAAAATTAATCTAAAAGCTTGTACTTCGTCTACTAGTTAAATAATTGGTTCATGTAATTGCAACATTGAGTATAAATAATAAGATTTGTTAATTTGACTCGACTCGAATCGATATTTTTTGACTCGATTAGAAATAAATTCAAATTTAGTTCGATTGCTAAAATAGGATTCGTCAACTCGATTAACTCGAATATTTTTGACTCAATTTGACTCGACTCAATCAAATACGTGTATTCCAAAAGGGTGGGCCATGTTTCTTTCATTTTCCCTTGATGAAGACTCCCTCAATTGTCTACAAGGGTGTGTTTATTATTTTGGTTGAAAAGTGATTTTCAACTCGAACCATGATTTAAAACTAAAAAATTGATAAACAATTAGTTTTTCAAATCAAAACTTGATTTTAAATTAAGATTTTAAGCCAAGTTAAAAAGTCAAAATTTTACTTTTGGAAAAGTACAGTTCAATAAAATTACATTTTTATCTCTTCATTTTTTTACTTTACAATATCATGTTTAAAATAAATATTTTATCTTCCCAAAAACACTTATGAATGATCATGATAAACATCGTGTTTTTTCGAACTTCTAATGATAAACTGAATATTTAGAGTATTTTCCACTTGCAAACGACAATCTTAAAATAGAAAATGATGAAAGGGAAATGAATCATATTATTGGTGGTTTCTGGAAAGCCATTGAAAAGAGAATTTGAGTATAGTTTTTGAAAAGCAAATAGGCTGCTTCTTTGGGATTAACTAGCCGAGGAGGTTTTAGTGCTTTACTTGGGATTAATCTAAGCATCTTGGCAGAAAGACGGATATGTGTTAACGAAAAGTTGTGATCGAAGGTGTAAGAAAGTCTAACATTTCTAAGGTTCTAAGTTTGGACCTGGTAAATGGAAAAAGATATTAGGGTTTAATCTAATGAAGGAGTGGAAAACTAAAAGTTGATGAGGATGTTGTTGGAAGGTTAGCTCAATTTTCATGTTATCTATTTTACTTCATTTCCCTCTTAAGTACGCCAACGGATACTATCGAGTCACAGCACGATGGACACATAAGGAACCAGACAAAACTAGATTAGACTAAACCCTTGTTCTGTCTTCGTTTTGTTTAAAAATTTTGTAAGTTGATTAAGACCAAAGTAGCTGTCAGAAGGATCTTGACTCACCCTGTTTCGCCTTATTCGCAATGGCTTTAGATCTTGCATGTTGAGTTTAACATGGCTAAATTATTTATGTTTGCGGTTCACCTGATAAATGTTCCCTTGGACTTAGAATTAAGAGAAAAGGCTCGCTTGGACGTTGATATATAAGACTAACTGATGATCTTCGATTAAGTCAGTTTGGTTAAGTTGATTATAATGGGTAATTTGATTTTGTAGGTGATAAAAATAAGTTCAGTTTTTTTTTTTTTCTTTTTTTGGTGAAAAAAATAAGTTAAGTTTGATTACTGGTTATGAAGTTCCGTATTACTTTTGCCTTCATTTAGCACTTTTCAAAAATAAAAGAAGAATATGTTTATTTACAATAAGTGAGCGTGAGGTTGAGATGGCCGAGTTGGTCTAAGGCGCCAGATTAAGGTTCTGGTCCGAAAGGGCGTGGGTTCAAATCCCACTCTCAACAAATACTTTCGGCTTAATTATGCATTCAGTCCCGTTTTTTTTAGATATTTTTTTATCAATTTTTTCTCTGGTCTAATTCCGTCTTCAGTCCCTTTACTCTTTATATTTTTTAAATTTAATACTGTTGTTTTTTCAGGACTTTGAATAATAAAACATCACTTATTCAAATTTAACAAAAATTGTTTAGTACTGTAATTAATTTGATTTTATTTTTTATACAAAATAAAGATTTCATTTTTTTAATTCAAACAAATTAGGACTAAAATTTTGAAAATAAAAATAGAGGAATATAAATTCCAAAAGTTCAAAGAATATGACTGGAGACAGAATTAAACCTTTTTCTTTCAACTGGAAATACCAAATATTACTGTTGGAGAATTTTTCCCTCTTCAATCGAAATATCAAAGTTGAGTTTTTTGACTGTGTTTTTGCCCCAGGAACAAAGTAAACAAAATCTCACTATTTGATAAAAGAGACTTCAAATTCAATATACTTGGAATATTCAGTAATTTTTAATAATTTAACTTAAATTAGTTAACTAAAATAAATTAAGAGGAGAATTGATATATGATTTATACGACTCAAACTTGACACTCAATTTTTCACTACTAACTTTTGTCAACACAATCAAAGTTTGAATGATGAATCTTTATGAATACATGAAAAGATTTATCTTACCAAATTTGTTTAGTCTATTTGTACGAAAAATTATAAGTTGATGTAATTTATAATTCTTTAATGTTTATAGCAATATTTTATAGTAAATTTTATTAATAACATTTTACATTGTTTAAGATGGATTTTATTAATACAATTTTGGTTCTTGATTGAGTCTTAGATCGATTGGCATTGATATTATTGCCAATCAAGAGAGTGTGGGTTCGAGTGCGTTAAAGTGCATTATCCTCCTATTTACGAGTTGGGGAGGGGTTATAGGTAGTTTTAGGCATTGTGTAAAAAAACAAGGGAGATATAATCAGAACTTGTAATGATATTATTCAAAAAAAAAAGTAATACAATTTTGGTTTATTTGCAAATTAGCTCCTAAATTATGTCAAATAATTTTCAAATAAGTATTTAAAGTGTTTTTTTTCATTAGAAATGATACTTAACTATCAATTTTGTGTCACTTTATCTTCTATATATATTTTCAAGGTCAAAGAAATCATCTTCTATTCTCTTGAGCAAAAGGGTTGAGCAAAATTCAATTCGATTCGATTCGAAAAACTCAAAAAATAATTCAAATTTTGAATTAAATAATTCAAGTTATTTGAGTTAATCAAGTTATTCGAATCAACTCGAATAAAAAATTAAAATTTTCGGTTTAACTCGAATATGAATTACACAATTCGAGTTATCCGAAAATCCAAATAAGAAAAGACAAAACTACGTCGTTTTGATAAATGTTTACATTTTTTAAAGTTAAAAGTCAAAATCATTAAGTTAAAAGGCAAAACTATGTCGTTTTAATAAATGTTTACTCATTAGGTTAAAAGGCAAAACCATTATATTGTTTATGTAGTTAAATAATCTTGTACTTCATCCACTAGTTAAACAATTGGTCAATGTAAAAGCAACATTGGGTATAAATAATATGATTCGTTAACTCGATTTGATTAAAAAAAATTCAAATTGAGTTCGGTTGTTAAAATAAGATTCTTCAACTCGACTAACTCAAAATTTTTTGACTCGATTTGACTCGACTCGTTCAAATACTCACCCCTATTGAGCAACCAACTATACTATTTGGTAAGAGTTGTCCTCTAAGAACTTACACAACAACTAAAGCTTCTGCAATGGTAGCATTAAAAAAACTTGAAACCTTGTAAACTAAACTAAAAATTCGACTAAGGTAATCTATCAAGTAATAATATAGTTACAGTGAACAAAGATATCGTTCTCACGATGACTAAAAGTACTAGTAATTACTGTCTTTTTATTATTTAACCGATTAGTTAGAGTGATTGATTAAAAACTAAAATTAACTAATTAAATTAATTAAAGAACAAAACAAAGAACAAATCAGGAAAATAATCAAGTAAACAACCAAGAAGCGAAACAATACCCAGGAAATAATTCACTTAGATTTCATCTGTAATTTTTAATCTAAATTACGTAATTTCTTCACTTAGTATATTAATCCGAAGAAATCCCTAAATTATGCTAATATCTTTTTCGAAAGTAAGAGAAACTAACTCTAGGTTGATTAATTGAAATTTCTTTATAATTAAAACTCCTATTATTGCATAAACTCGATCTTTGGATTCTCCTATTAGTTTTGACTCTAATTCGGTAGATTTATGTTATATTATTTCTAGGATTGCATGCAACTCCACTCAATTACGTAATATCTACTCTTGAACAGGTCTATTCCTCTTTCGATTTAAGCATATCAAACATGGATCAATAGTCTAGAAATATTAAACCAAGAATTAAGCGCACATAATTAAGAACAAGCTCTATGTATTTATTGCGTAAAATAAAAATCAAAAGATATAATCCATCATAGGGTTCATCTCCCTTAGGTATTTAGAAAATCAATTCATGCTTGCAAATAAACACATCCTAAAGATAGTATAATCGAAAGAAATAAAGATATTCATGATAATCTCTTAAGAAACTAACTGGAGACCTTCAATCTTCACGGAAATATGCTTCAGAATCGACTTCAATAATGTTTTTCGAATTGTTTTCTTGAATATTCTATGACGACTCACTCATATCTTCTTATTTTTGTCATATATACGTATTAGAATGCCCAAAAAATCTAAAAAACATGTTTTCCCGCAATTTAGGGTGCAATCCCGTGTAAACGACACGACTTGCCACATGGACATGTGGCAGTTTGTGTGGCGAGGCCATGTGGAAGGGTCAACCGGTGTGGCTCTTGTAGATCATTCCGATTTTCGATTTTCACTCATTTTTCGCTCATTTTGTTCCCAAATGCTCTCCTAAGTGTCAAAACATGAATTTAAAGGATTAAAAATATAAAATTCACCATTAACATCTAATAATCACCCAAAATCGCATTAAGAATGAGTTAAAACATGTTACTTTTAACACTTATCAAAAATAAAAAAATTTAATATAAAAAAGAAAGTTGTAACAAAAAATAATAATTTAAAGACAAAAAGTAATTTTTAAAAAAACTAAACATAACTAATTAGTTATAAATTAAAAATAATTTAATTGGCTATGAAAAGAAAATTTTAAAGTCATTAATTCATTAAAATTGTAAAATATAACCATTCAAATTAAAACATAACTAACAAACACCACCATATTTATTCCAAATAACCGAAGAAGACATGGATAGATATAAGCGATAAAAAAATATTTTATTCATTATGCTATTGATAATGTATTTATGCAACGTCTTAATAAATATATAAAAATACAACACCAAGAAACATAATATTGATAACATGAGCTTTTATATTATCTTTTTTTTTATTAAATTCTTATTATTCCAAAATATTTTAATATGATTAAAACTTTAATTTTAGCTTATTTAAAGAAATGTTAGAACTCAATTTCGTCCGAGTTTTCAAACCCATTTTTTATTTTTACAAATAAATAAATAAAACCATACAAAAAATACCCAACACTACAAACCCAATACAAAGTCCAAAATTTTAAAAAATGCTAAACCAAATCAAGAAACCCTAGCCGCCTCTACCCCTTTGATGTTGTCGTCGTCGCTGCCCCTCAGACATTGCCTTTGTTCGGAGCATCTCCAAGATCCGAATCTGCAAAAAAAAGAAAGAAAATCGAATAAAAAAAGATTGTAATTTGTGTATAAAAAACACGAAATCTATTGTAATACACACGAATTTTTGTGGAATAATATTCAGACATTTTTTTGAGAAATCAAAATAGGCATTCAAGAGAATAAAAGCAAAACTAAAGGTAGCATTTTTATTTTTTATTCGAAATAGATCTAGGATTTTTTACATTTTTACCTTTTTTGTAACACCCTAAACTTAGCCTAGATGAAATGACCAACTCAGAACATTATATCACAAAGTAAAACATTCACACATTCGTAAAGATAATTACGCAAGTCTATTTCATATATTAATAAGTGCAACAAAATTCATAATTCAACTCCAAAGATAATAAGACATAAATAAGTCACAATATTACGAGTATTGGTTCCACCATAGATAAGTCAACATCCTAATCAAACATCCGTTTCTAAACGTTGTAAATCGTCTACCATAGCTAACATCCTAAACAATCCTAATAAGGTGACCGAGTGCCCGGGCCACCGCCCTTCAAGCATAAGATAACCCTGAAACAACATTAAACAGGCCAGTGTAAGACTAACTGATACTTAGTAAATCTCGTTAACATAATTCATAAGGACTATTATCCAGTTCTCCAATCAAATTCATACAATCTAAACAGTAAAGCAGTTGGGTGACAACTTATCAATAGTTTAATAGTGTTCACAGTATCACGACTAGTACAGTAACAATGTTGCAACGTTCACAGTATCACGACTAGTACAATAACAATGTTGTAGCGTTTACAGTTTCATTGCCAGTTCAGTAATAATATTGCAGTGTGTACAGTGTCATTGTCAGTTCAGTCATTCCAGTACAGTTCAGTATCACAACTGAGTCTGAACAAGTATCATCCATCAACAGTTCACAAATATCCAAATACATGCTCGGAACCATGTTGCACACATGCATAGTAACTCTCACATACCAACATAAGTTATTCAGGTACCATAGTTCATTTATAGTCACTTGACATAGGTTTAATACCTAAATCTACCCTGTACACGGCCTGACACACGGTCATGTGCCAGCCCGTGTGACCACTGTATTGACAATTGCAAAACAGTATCTCCACATGGCCTGACACACGCCCGTGTGCCCAGCCTGTGTGGCGCAAGTTAGTATGCACACACGATTTGGGAAACGCCTGTGTGTCCCCTGCACCTTAGTTCTCAAAACAATATGCACACACGGTCTGAAACACACTCATGTTTCACTAAACAGTATGTACACAATATCACGGCTAGTAAAGTAACAATGTTGCAGTGTTTACAGTTTCACTTCCAGTTCAGTAATAATATTACATTGGTACAGTGTCATTGCCAGTTTAGTGATAATACTCCCAAATGGTCAAACCATTGTTTTAATTCAGTCATTCCAGCACAGTTTAGTATCACAATTGAGTATAAATAGGTATTATCCATCAACAGTCTACAAATATCCAAATACATGCTTGGAACCATGTTGCACACACACATAACAACTCTCACAGACCAATATAAGTCATTTAGGTACTATGGTTCATTTACGATTACTTGACATAGGTTTAATACCTGAATCTACTCTACATAAGGCCTAACACACGGCCATGTGTTAGCTCTTGTGTGACACACGGTAGGCACACGGACGTATGCCTAGCCCATGTGACCACTGTACTGACGATTGCATAACAATATCCCCATATGACCTGACACACGCCCGTGTGCCCAGTCCGTGTGGCGCAAGTCAGTATGCACACACAGTTTAGGACACATCCGTGTGTCTAGCCTGCATGTCCTCTACACCTTAGTTCTCAAAACAGTATGCACACACGATCTAACACACGCCCATGTACTCAGCTCATGTGTCACTAAACATTATATATACACGGTCTAGCACACAGCCATAGGTCAAGCCCGTGTATTTCCTGTACCTTCTTCAATGGCACACGGCCTGGACACACATCCGTGTGCCAGTCTATATGGCTTGAAACAGCAACCAAAAATCTAGAAAAACGTAAGATAATACAGAAATTTCAAAGGGGTTTCAACCCTACCTGTTATGTAATGAAAGGACGTTCCCAAACGCAAGTTTCCACACTTAAACTAAATTCAACAATTCAATTTCAACAATTATTTACCACACAACAAAATCCAGTCCATCGATCGTCGAAATCTTCGACTTGAGATTCAAAATGGTGAAACTTTACTTACTGCGGATTCGTGCACACAACCAAATCCTAATTGTCGTGCGGAGCACCTGACTCTCCCCGGTTCGCTCCTAACACACCAAAACGTAGTTCACAGTTAGAGTAAAAGAACAATTGCTTGGTAACTTAACCATCTGATATCCTTTCTCAAACTGCATAACAACTATGAAAACTAATATTTACCAACCTTACTCCGTACTGGAACCAACAACAACGGAATGTACACCAACAGTAGTTACAGTTGGAAGCAAAAAGGAAAGGAACTAGATAAAGGGAATAATTAGCAAAATAAAGAAGAAGAACAAAAGAAACAATGTTGAAGTTTCTCGGAGTTTTTACGTTCAAATAAACCAATTCAAACTCAAGGTCGTCTAGCAAAAATATAATTCCTCAACACACACATGGAGACTCAAACCCCTAACCACAGGGATAGATAAACAATGCATAACCCTTAAACCACTAAGCTTATTGTTGACATAACCACGCACAAAATTCAATTTATGGAACAACATCAAAGTCTAAAGTTCAGTAAAAAGAAATGCCACATTTCAAAATCTACGACTTGAACCTTAGAACTCAAATAAACAATTAAGGCACTTAACCATAAAAGCAAAGACAATTTTCAATGACACAACTCACATAGAGAAGTTTAAATTTTTTGGGCGTTTCAATTTTTTGTCGATCGGTCTTCTTTCTCACCGGAGGGATTTTTTTTAAAAAGATATGGGTGGATTTTTGATAAAAAAAAACCATAGATTTAGGTTTGGGTTAAAAAAGGATTTTTTTTTTAAAAAAGGGAGGTTTTTTGTTACCTCCGACCATCGTGGGTAGAAGTCGTCGATGTCGGCTCATGGCGGCTCACAGCGGAGGAGTGATGGCCGATGAACGGATGGCATGGGGATTGTTGAGAGAAAAAAAAAGAATTTGGGTTTTTTTAAGAGAAGAAGGAAAATGAGGCTTTTAGAAATTTTTTTGGCTTTTATAGAGCCATCAAAATGATGCCGTTTTGGCCTAATCTCATAGGTCCCAAAATGACGCCGTTATGGTGTATGACCCGACGACCCAACCCGTTTAAAACTTGGGATCAGTGTGTATTTAAATTATGGGCAATTTACTACCTTGGTCCTTTTGCAATTTTAAGGTGTTTCAATTAGGTAATTTGACATTTTTATTTTATTTTATTTTTTCCCAATAATTTATTCGTACTTACAATTTGGTCTTTTATTTAATTTTTCCCATTTATTTTTGTTTTTTTTATAATTTTGACCCCTACTGTTTTAAATTTTATCTGATTTGATCCCATTTTTTATTCTTCATATTATTTATTTTATTTAGCATTTAATTTTTATTTAATTTTTTATTTATTATATTCATGTGTCTTATATTCTAGCCTTCATATAACTTTATTTTTTTTATGTATTTTATATATTTGTTATTTTTTATGCTATTTATATCTTTGCTTTATTCATTATTTTTTTATTTAATTATATTGGTTCAATTATTATTTTTAATGATTGTATTTACTATATTTATGGTTATTTATATTCTTAATTAATTGATATTTATTGTCATTATTACTATGATTATATTATTATTTAATTTATTACTATTTATTATTTTATTGTGTTATTAATTGTATTCATTTAATTTATTCTATTCATGCATGTTTTTATTTTGCCATTATAATTATAAATTATGTACATATTTATTTATTTTTACATGACATTTTAATTCTTTTAAAATACATAAATTGTCTTAAAAAATTGAGACAATGTTCTTTATTTTTGAAATTCGAGAGGATCATGCCCTAGCTCATTGGGTGTGGTTTTTTTTTTTTTTTTGAACCAAGATAATTGGATACTTTATTTAAAATTAAAATATATGAGATTTTGGGATAATATTTAGAAATGCTTGTCATCTTCGAAAATTCAAATTGTTGTGTCCTAACTTACTAGATGTGACTTTTCTTCTCGATTAACTCAAAATAACGAGCTTTCTTCGTAAAATTTAATGTTTTAAACATCATTGAAACATGTCATTCATGCACCTAAGGATCACAATTTAAATTTTTCTTGAGTTTTTTTATTTTCAACAATTAAGACGTTAAATAATCGATTAAGTACCAATTCTGGGCATGTGAGGGTGCTAATCCTTCCTCATGTATAACCGACTCTCAAACCCGTTTTATGGTTTCAAAGACCAAAATTATTGTTGATGATATTTAAAAGATGATCCAATCACACCTATTTTATTACAATTTATTATTTTATTGTGTTATTAATTGTTATTAAATGTATTCATTTAATTTATTCTATTCATGCTTGTTTTTATTTTGCCATTGTAATTGTAAATTATTTACATATTATTTATTTTTGCACGACATTTTAATTATTTTTTAAATACATAAACTGTTTTAAAAAATCGAGGCAATTTTTTTATTTCTGGAATTCGAGAGGATCATGCCCTAACTCACTGGGTGTGGTTTTTTCTTTGAATCGAGATAATTGATACCCTATTTAAAATTGAAATATACAAGATTTTGGGATAATTGTTAGAAATGCTTGTTATTTTCGAAAATTCAAATTATTGTGTCCTAACTTACTAGATGTGACTTTTCTTCTCGATTAACTCGAAATAACGAGCTTTCTTCATAAAATTTAATTTTTTAAACAACATTAAAACATGTCATTCATACATTTAAAGATCGCAATTTAAATTTTTCTTGAGTTTTTTATTTTCAACAATTAAGACGTTAAATAATTGATTAGGTACCAATTTTGGGCATGTGAGGGTGCTAATTATTTCTCATGCGTAATCGACTTCCGAACCTGTTTTATTGTTTCAAAGACCAAAATTATTGTTGATGATATTTAAAAGATGATCCAATCATACCTATTTTAAAAATATTGGTGGCGACTCCATTTTTTCTTCAAAATATAATTTGAGACTTTTTTCAAAAAAAATTATTTTGATAAGGGGCATTGTATCCTTGTTTTTAGATGCAAATAAAAAAAAAGTTTTTCTTTAAGGGTGACAAGATGTAATAACATACGAGTTTTAGTGAGAGATTCGTGGTAATTATGAAGATTATTTTATACTCTTTTTATGAGTTTCCTATGAGATTTAGGGTTTTGTTTATCAGTTTGCTATTTGGGATTTTGAATTTTGTGTTCGAGGTTTTGGGTAATGTACAAGTTGTCCATTTAAGTTATTTTATCCATGCTGTACTCTGGTTTTTTACTTAGTGAAAGTTGAAGCCTCTTTTACCCGTGATTTTTCCCTTTTTAAGGGTTTTCATGTAAAATATTTGTGTTTGTTCTTCTCCACTTTTACTATTTTGTTCGTTATACCAGTCGATCCCAACAAATTGATATCAGATCTTAATTCAAATTTCACAGATTGACTCGTTCGATGACACAACAATAATTTTGAATATCGAGAAGTTTGACGGATCACAACTTTCAGGTTCTGACAATTTTGGATAATTATGGAGGTAACTGAAGTGGCCGAGTACAAGGGTGATTATTCGTTGCTCTCCACATAATCCAGTTGAAAGTTTTGCCGTGAAAAGTGAAGTTTCCCTGTATTCCGACGAGGTGTGTTCACCAAAGAAATTTTAGTAAAGGTGTTCGCTGAACATCAATATACGCCAAACGAAGTGATAAGGGGTTCATAAGCTTCATTACAAGGTAGGTTCACCAATATGTTGGCGAGCTAGGGGTTTGCTAGTTTGTTCGGCAAGCTGGGGTTCGCTAGTTTGTGTGACAAACAAAGTTCGCCAAGTAAGTTGCGAATAGAGTTTTCAAGGTAAGTTATGAACAAGGTTCGCAAGTCGAAGTGTGAATTGTGTTCGCCTGTCAAGGATACAGTCAGACTGAAATTAGGAAAAAGTGATTTAATTAATCTAGGAATACTTTACATGCAAGTAGCGTATTTCCTAAATCAAATATAATATCCAAAGATATCTAGGACTCTTAGGTCTATAAATTGGACCCTTGATTCTGCGAAATTTTTCACTGAATATTTTGTCGTCAAGTCTTTGTTTTGAAAATTCTGTCAATAGCAAACTAAGTAAGTTTTTGTCTTATTAGGGTTGGTCATAGCTAGGTTCGCATGTATGTGTGAATTTTGAATGTTTTGTTAGTAATGTGTTTGTTTGTTGTGAACTAGTCGGATTGTCTTCAAGCAAGGACAAAGGCAAAGCCAAAATCGTTTAAAGTTCTTTGATTCTGGTGAGTGATCAAGTTCCATTATGAGTATGTTCCTTACTAAGTTTTTAAAAGTGTGAGTAATTGGTAACCGTCAGACTATGGGATTTCCAAATTATTCCAATTATGGAAGCTAATGGCTATGGTTTTCTAAAAGAAACTTTGTTTCGAAACCCAAAAGTAAGTTTTATGAAAATTTCATATTTAAAGTTATGAAACTTTATTTTCAAAATTACGATTTTGAAAAGATGATTTTAAAGCACATTTTTATGAGAGCTCCTATGCTTGCCTTTGATTATAAAAATGTCTTGAAAGAACGATTTTAAACTGTGTTTTTGCAAGTCACTTAACATGTGACTTTTTTTGTAAGCAAATGTTTTAGCTTTGCTTTAAGTGAGCTCTCTGTTAAGTTTGCTTTGTGCGAGCTCTCTGATCATCGTTGCCTAGTGCGACCTTTATGTTATGTGAGCTCCTTAGTGAGCCTTCTGATTTGGTATACCAAGGGTTGAGAATACTTGCCCATGTTAAGTCTCACTCTTCGTGCTTCTCTGAGAGCATGAGCCTTTGTAAACTTCACTCTGTGTGCAATTTTATAGCTTGGGTCTTTGCGAGATCTATAATATGTCTCATTCTGCGTGCTCTCTACGAGCCAAGTTAGATATAACTTATTCAATGAGACATGTCTTCTATTTGATGAACCAATCGTAGGACCTATGGCCGACTTTGTTCGTGATTTTTGTTATGTGCGAGTAGGTCTCCTAAACTCTGTTATAAACTCAAATTTAGTTTTGTTTTGAAAAGTAAATATTGTAATACCCCAAACCCGACCTAGACGTAATTGCCGAATCTAGAGAAATTAAATTAGTTTGTTTAAAATCTTTGGTTAAAATCAAACTCAGTGCATATTTTGAAAATATAACATTTTGAAAAAAAAACTCTCATTAACGATTAGTAAAATATCAGGATTCAAAAACTGTTAATTAAAACCTATAATTCACATTCACTAGCAAATCACTTTCGATGTTTAAACAATCATTTGTTAAAACCATATATTTTAATTTTAGAAAATATTTCAATTTTTACTTAATCTTACAACATAAAATTCTTAACTTGTTTTAGTTTTGAAAACATAATTCAAATTTTGTTAGCTTGTACGATTTCTGTTTTACGTTAAAGCTTTCAAAAACCGACAAACTAAACAAAAACCCAAAATCGAAAACTTAGTCCAAAAATCAAAAGTCCGAAAAACTTAATTAAATAAAAATAACCAAACCAATTTAAGCATAAAACCAATTCGATATCCCGCATGTCGTTCGATCCTAAGTCGGTAGTTCACCTAAAACGTATACACAAACAAGTAAGCTAAAAGCCCAATGTGTGACCCGACCCATAAGAAAAAAGAATTTTCCTATGATTTTGCGTTTACACTAAGTAACCCGTAATTTCATATCATTCTACATATCGGAGCATATCATAAATCATAAGAAAGCTTAACATATATCAGAACATATCTTATCATATCAGAGCATACTATAAATCATATCATATTATATCATATCATGTTATATCATGTCATATCATGTTTTACCCTCATCCGCTACACACCATCTTTGACTAGCCAGTCACACCAAATAAGACTATAAGTGTCCATCCATCCAGTCACACCAATATGTGGCGGTGTACCACTCACACAAATTGCAGCTGAGCGGCCATATATATATTTTCGATCTGGTCGCCATAATTGTAGTAAAACTACTATGTCACGCTTCCTCCATCATATCATAACCCACCCCAAAATATATGCAAAGTCACATTAACTTACATACTTATCACATAGGTTGTATGACATGCATACATGAGAAGATAATATATGAAACATAACATAACACATAACTTATACAGATCATAGCATAACATATTACATAGTTGAATCGAATAACTTAACGAAACTGTTAACATAATACGTATAACACACAAGCTTAACTCATGTACCAAATTATAGCAAATCATAATATATTATTATACTTATCAAACTTATTTAACATACCTCTAACACTTACTCATGTTTGTTTACTGAAAATTGCCCTTTTCTAGGCCTACATAATGTCCATGAACCTAATTTTCAAATCCCTTAATCGACCCTTAATCGAGCTTGAAAATTGGCCCAAAAGGCTTATACGGTCATATGGCTCACACGGCCCAAAAAGCTAGCTTGTTTGGTCCACACGGTCTACGCACAAGGTCTGTATGATTTCACACGCTCGTGTGCCTCACACGGCCTACCCACACGACCGTGTTCTCCATACAGCCATATGCTCCACACGACCATATGACGTTGGGTAGTTTCAAAAACAACCACTATTTCACGAATTTATTGTATTTCAAGAGATAAAACAGGTTAGAATCACACACCTACTATTATTTTTGATAATCCACACAACAAAGCACTCCCGAATCCTACATTCAATCATAAAATTGTACCGTTTAACAATCATGAATTAAACTAGCCATCAACTTTGGTACTTCCTTTTTTTTTTCCAAAAACAAGCCCAAGAACCTACATTCGATTACTTACCCCAAAGAAACAACTGTTTAAAGTACTTAATTTACTAAAGGTTCATCTTATGTCACCCATTCCTCTCCTATTTAGAAAATAAAACCATTATTCTCAATAATGCACTAAAATGTAAACTAAGTACCAATACAACTACATCCTTTATCATCGAATCAAAACCATATTACTTACATTTGAATTACTTACACCAAAACTAATAATTCCAAAAAACACTCGTATGGACGATGACAAAAAATCGACAACAAGAAAGATGATGGAATAGAGAAGTTACAAGAACAAAAATAAGAAATAATGATGTAGAGAAAGTGGGAAATTTAGAATGGTAAAAGTGAGGAGTAAAATTAGGAGATGGTTTTCAAATAAAAAATAAATAATAACAAATATATTTTTAATAATAACCACCCCTATATCTCCACTACATCCACTACCAGATTTCTCTGGATTCAAATCTAACCCAACTACATCGACATGGGCGACATAAACAAGAAATTTCAAAAAGTATTTTCAATTTGCATTTACAAAGATTTGAACATAAGCCATAAGGGTACACTAATGACTTACCACTGAATCAACAAGCTCATTCTTATCAAAATTTACATGGAAATTAAATTTAAGCCAAAAGCCTAGGGATAAGAATTCAGCTAAAAATTAAAAAAAATTCAAAAGATAGGATTTGAACTTAGGACCTCACACACACATAAAAACCACATAACCACTAAACTAAATTAAATTACTTAACAAAATTTCACAATCTTAACTCAAAAATCTAAATATGACCACGTTGAGAATCATTAACCTAATTTCTTCTAACCCGATTTTCGGGATGTGACAAATATGACCTTGCAAGATTTCAATGCGAGTCCCCTATTAAAAAGAAAGTTTTCAAGAGAGGATTTATAAACATAATTTTTAAATTGTTTTCACAAAAATACGTTTTTCAGATGCGAACTGGGTCTTGCATCCTCACATATGAACACAACACGCAAAATATTTTCAATTAAGTTTTCTACTATTTTCAAATACTATTTTAAAGCATAATCCAGTGGTTTCTTATTATTCATTTAGTTCTCCCTAAACTTAACCACTCCTTACTTACTTCTCAAGTAAGTAAACCGCGGATGGCATAGGCGAGGTCGATGATTTGGAGAGGAACCTAACTGATATTGGTGAACCATTAAGATAAGCTATAGGCTTTTTTTATTTAGAACAATACATTACATCGTTATTTGAGTTTTGAATTATTTTCTTAGTTTTAGAAGTACACTATACTATGCTATTAAGTTTCTCAATTTCTGCGAACCTATTATAGATTTTGACTTCTGTCTATAATAAATCGATGTTATTCATGCATGCCTATTTGTAAATTACTTGCATACCCTTGTTGTGATAAAATTATTACATGCGAAACCCTAGGTAGGTCTACCATATTTACATGTGTACCTTTACCTTTGTGAATCCTTATATGTGTGTGAACCCATGAATTTATGCGAACAATATTCAATATATTAATCTTTAGCATGCATGTATTTCTTGGTTGCAAAACTTGTTACTGAGTGAAAGTAGGATGTTTGAGTCTTTTAAGTGTTAAACGAACTGTTAGTGTCTTAAAAATCTTAATTATGGTATGCGAGCTGCTGTATTTTGTGAACTCATGTTTTGTGCGAACCCATTTTAATTTGCGAACCTATGTTGTTGATTAAATCTACGATCTCTTGTGATAATAAGATATACCAGATATGCATGAATTTTATGTGAAGTCTTTTAGTGTGATAAAAACCTATTAAAATTTCTAAGTGTCAGGACGTATTGTTTCGCATAATAGTGAACTCTGATGTCTTTTTCATGTGAATCCTTGTGCTTTTGCATTTGTGTGTTTTTTGCTGCTTTGTTAATGATTAACACTATGTTCACGTGCTATGTATAAGTGGTGTGTTGGAGGCTACGTTAGGAGATAATGGAGAGTCTCTTCGGTGGCTAATGTGACACGTCGAATTCAGGTCGGATCTTTCTGGTTGGGTTTGGGGTGTTACAATATGTCTGATTTATAGAAGAATCTCATCTACTTTTGGTTTTCAAGACTCGAATGCTCCTCAAAATGTTTTGAGGCAAGGTTGGTCTCAGAGGGTTACAGCTAGGTGGAGAGAGTTGATGTTTTCTCTCTTGTTTGAGTATTATTAGTCATTGTTGCATTACAGAACTTTGATTTAAGGACTAGAAGTCTTTTAGTCCAAGTTCGAGCACGATTTAGGCTTGGTTGACATTCTCCAAAATTTGAGTTAGGCTCGTGACAGATAATGGATAATAAGGCGTGATAAATACGAGTCAAGGTGGAGATTTGTGGGGTGTGCCTCACATTTTCTCCCAATTAAACATTGCTATATTTTCCCAATTAAACTCTGATTATTCTAGGAATATTTTAGTATGATTAGAACTTTAATCTTAGTCTATTTAAAAAGGTCTTGTATCCTTGTTTTGACATGCCAATAAAAAAAGGTTTTTCTTTGAGGACGACAAGATATGCTTGCATATGATTTTTAATGGAAACTTTTAAATAAAAAAAATGAGATTCTAGTTCGAGGTTCTTTCGATGCGATTCCAAGTCCTAATTTTATGCATTACTTGAAAGGTAAGGAAATGGGGGAGTGAGCTTATGATAGCCCAATGTGAGTCTAATTTTTGAACCATTATATATACAATTGTTCAAACAGTAAAGTATTCAATTTATAGCATCATAGAAAATTTAGCATAATGTAAGGGACATTCACTAAATCAATGCATGTACATGTTATGTTCATAATGCAATGCAAATTTAATTTTAAGTTCCCACCCACCCATCCTATTTTCCCTCGAGCATCGCTCGACACTCCTAAACACATATCAATAATTGACGATCCTGAATTTTCTGGTGATGATGGTTGTCCACTTGTTATCTGTGGCGATGACTTTTGTTATAATAACTTACCATCCTGATTGCCTGTTTCGATGGCTTTTTAAACTATCATCACAATTTACCTAGTTTCATGACATTGTTGCCTACTTCGTGCAGTACTAACTTTCGGTGTGAACTTAAATTGTCACTTTCTCCTACGAAACTCCTCTGTCCTCCATACCCAATTTCATGTAAACATGCACATAATCTCAGCATATCATGCTATTTATCAACAATTGATGCTATCCTTGTCAAACACATTTATTATTTCATACTATCATTTAATGACATGTATTCATGCATTCATTCATATCAATTTCACAAGTACAATTTCTTAATGCAAACTAAAAACTTGTATCGATATATATTAACATTAGGTTGTTAACATGCTAGTTAAGCTAACATACACATAATAGGTTCACATATAGGGTTCGTACATAGGGTTCGCATATAAGGTTTGCATACAAGTTTCACGTCTACGGTTTGCATATAAGGTTCGCATACGGGGTTCACATTTAGGGTTTGCATACGAGGTTCACATCTATTAGTTGGAGTTCGCCAATCTATTTATACCAGTGTTTGCATTTATAATTGTTCATGTAAGGGTTCGCATAATATTCATTAAGGGATCACCTAACATTTACTAAGGGGTTCGCACAATCTTTACTAAGGGATCGCATGACAGTTCTCATAGGGTTCACATAATGGTTCACATAAGGTTCTAATAATAATTCCTATATGGTTCGCATAATAATTCAATTAATTAATCAAACACAATGGTTTAAGTTATATCCCACACCTGATTGAAGACATAGAAACCTTAATTTTTGGATGAAGAAATCTGCAACCTCTAAGAGGAAAGGGATGCAATTGGAAACCTTGAAATCTTTGGTTAAATAATGTGGTTCAATAATAAAGAGGAAGCAAAGAGAATTTTGAGAGTTTTTCTTGAAAATTTTTCTAAATAATATTTCTAGGTTTTGAAAAGATTGACTACTTATAAAACTTCTTTCCTAAATTGAAATAGAATCAATATAAAATTAAGATTGATTTAATTTAAGGACTAAGTAAAAAAAAAAAGTTTTCGATCCGAGCTTGCTTTGAAGATTTGGTACTTTATGGGGGTAAAATAAGAAAATAGAAATATTTTAGTTGAAGATACACAAGAGGTTTCAAACTTGGGACCAAAAGAAATGCTAAGTCTTAACCATCAAATCAACTATCTCATTCTTAACATAAGCCTTTAAGAAATTATTTTCAAAGGTTTTGACCAAGCATCAGGGTAAAATATCAACAAAGGGGTGGAATCAAGGGAGTTTGAACCTAGGACCTTATTAAGCTTAGTGGTCTATTCTTATTAATTCCGTATCAACAATAATTTTTAAGGCATTCTAAATTCAACTACCTTATTCTTATTATGCTTTAAAATCTCATTTTATTCTTATTTCTTTTAACCCTAATTTTGGATGTGATATTATTATTTATTGAATTCATTATATATGTTTCTATACATTTGGCATGTTGATTTCTGTAAGTACATTCCATCGAAGTAAGAATTTTATATCAAAGTGCTGTATAAGGATGAGACTCTTACGCAGATGAGAACAATTTGTATAAAGTTTATTTTTTAATTAAAAATATAATTATTAAAGATTGTAAAAAAAAAAAAAACCCATAAATGTAACACTTACATGCATTTAAAGGAAACATAATGTCTGTAAAGTTTTAGTAATCCCATGACTGATTTTATTTTATAATCGAAGGTATAATAACCTTCCTTAAAATATATATAATAAGAAAAGTGTTGCATTCAAAGGAGGGATTAAGATTTAATCCCATATTTTAAAAGACCCGGAATGTGAATATTCATCACATACGCTTCCCAGTCAATACTCTCGGAATCAAAGTTAAATTCATCTAAATCAATGCCTTGCTCTTCAGCCACCCTTTGTAGTCTCTCCAAATTTCCATCATTAAAGCTGTTTGGGAAAGAAGAAAACAATTAAAGCGTTTGTAATTGTTGAATGCAATATAATTGAATTATTTAATAGAATAGTAAAACGAATACTTACATTCCTAAGAATAATGCATAAGGTTCATAAAATTTTGCTAATTGGATTACGAAGTTGATTTTACGATCAAGATCTTTATAAACTTTCTTGAAACGTTGGCAACAAAGCATGTTCACCAAATAAAATACCTGAGTTATAAGATTAGAAACAAAAATAAAATTATTATTAAAAAATACTTGATATAAAGTAGAAATTAAGAACAACAAACCTTCAATGGGAGCACATATTTCATTTGCATGTATTGGAAAAATGTAGTAGCCTTGCTGAATGTTGTTAGTTGACTGACTTTCACTCTCAGCCCATTTGCATCAATCCATGGGTCTTTAATGAAGTAACAGCAGAAAAAGTTTTGAAGATCTGAGAATGTTATAGGATTTCTGAATGAGGAGCTGACATGGTAAACGATCTCACAAGAATGTTGACGATCTGCATAATGAACTTTCATGGCCACAACCATGGCATTTACCACCATATCAACTGGTATCTACATATACAATTTAAAAACTCCTCATCAAGATTTTTTTTACTTCCAATAAAGGAAGAAATTGTAATGTTATCAAGAAATGGAATTAAAATCTCACCACATCAAGAATAGTGTTAGGGTTGGCAAGAAAACATTTTACTTTCCCTTTTCCATAATTCACAATGAGGCTGTCTATGGTTCTGCATGTAAAAAACCATAAATAAATTTCAAAAATTATCAACTCGTACTGTTAATTTCCCCTTCCATGTAGTGATGATAATAATAATTTAAATTAGTATGAATACCTAACACCTTCAATCCAACCAGGGAAAGGTTGTTTATAAGTGCTTGTAATCATGGTGGGGCGTATAATAACAAGTGGCAAATCTCCTTTGAATTGCCCTAAAAGCATCTCTCCCATTGCCTTTGTAAATACATATGTGTTTGGCCACCCATTCAATTTTGCCCTGTATTATATATGAAACTTATTTTGTAAATAATCTATGGTTTTTTCCTAACAACGTTATCTAGTTAATAATTATTTTATAATATTGAAATTTTATTTTATCATACACATTGAAATAGATTTAATTATGCTAGAGATCTCTGCATTTTTTTAAAAAAATAAAAATTTAATCCATAAATTTTAATTTTGAGACATTGAGTTCTTATAATTTTTTTGTTTAAAAATTTTGATCCTTCGATCTAATTTTGATGTTAAAATTATTCATATAGCAATTAAAAATGATAAAATAATTTTTTAACTCTTAATGTATATAGTTTTTTTTATTAATTTAGTCATCATTCTTTAAAACTACACATTTCTTTAAAAAAAATTAATTTTTCCATATTTTAGATAAAAATAAATTATTTATAAAAATAACTCCTTAAAATTCAAAAGATAAAAAATAATAACATTTTTTAAAAAATAATTTAAAAATGTTTAAAAATATATAAAATTTTCCAAAATTAAAAAAGTTATGTTATTTACTCCATGAATAGTAACAAGAGGTGCTCATCGATCACGTGATGTACTTGACTCGTTTTGGGACAGATTTGGGTATATATTTTTAGTTTTGAATTAGCTCGGCTTGATCTATTTTACTATTTAAAATTATAAAAATAAAACTTTATACTAATATAAGTTTTATAATTAAATTTAAATTTAAAATACTTTATTATTATTTTTAAACAGGAAAATTTTCGAAATGATTGAGAGTTAGTATCGTCATTTAAAAATTATTTTATATTATTAGAGTAATCAATTGTAAACAGTAAAACTGTTAAGATGGTTAAGCTATTGGACTATTAGCAGTTTAGTTAGTTGTTGGTTAGTCATATGGCAAACTATTTCTACCGTTAGTTAGCTAAGTAACTCAATGTCAGGTTGTTGGTCTCTATTTGAGAGATCGTAGAGTCTATCAATAAAACAATCAGACTTTATTTTGCTTTCTTTCTTTTCTCTTTCTTCATGTGTTCTTGACTCTTAATCCAACATTTACTAATATTTTATATAATTTATAATTAAATTTACATAAATATATTCTATATATAATTAATTTGACTAATATATAATTTATAAAACAAGTAGACTTTATTTTATATATATTTTTAATTAATCTATAATTAAAAAAATTGTTTAAATTGATTATGTATTTTTAAAGAATAAAAACCAAATTGATAAAAATTGTAAATGTTGAAAGCTGAAAAGTCATTTTACCTTTTTTATAAGTGTTACAATAACAATTTTAACAGTAAAATTGATGATGAGACCAAAATTTTTGAATAAAAAAGATATAAAAATTCAATGTCTCAAAATTGAAGTATAAGAACTAAATTTTAAATTTTAAAACAATCCAAAAACCTTTCATAAATACCAACTATTGAAATATGAGTACAATGTATGATTCTCAAGAGTTCTTTTATATATATATATATGACTCAAGAGACATATTCACAAATCAACTTGGCTTCATTCAACAAACCTTTCGCAATTCATTTTAATCATAATTTTGAATCAAGATGGAATAGAAAAAGAAAAACCTTTCAAGGCCAAATTCCTTCATGGATGATGTTATTGCTTTATTTGGAGCACCATGGTATTGTAGTTGAGCTAATTGCTCCTTCATAATTCTCTTTTCCTCAAAGATATTTAAGTTATGTGTTCCTTTCAAAGTCTCACCCATACAAAATCGTTTTTCTAATACCATCCCTGTCTTTTCACCGCAAACATAAGCTAAAAGAAAAAAAAAAGATAAAATCATTAATAAAGTATATACTAATTTTGCAATAATTTTTTTATATCTAGAATTTGATTATCCATATAGCATTGAAATACAAGTAATAGAATATCATATCATAATTGATAATTACCGGTCGAAATGTGGAGAAATAGTTTTATTTTATCACATTTCTTCCCAAAATTCAAAACATTGAAAGCTCCAAATGTATTGATGCCCAACGCAACGTCATACCTTCAAAATGTAAGAGAAGCTAAGATGAAGATGAAAACAAATTGGTAAATTTGTGACATAATTTATATGTTATTTTATTGTAAATTTATCCATAGCTCGAGTTATTTATATAAACTTAAAAGTTTTTTAATATTTAAAGTAATTTAATAAGAATAAAATATTAAGAGCCATTAAAAAGTTTTAATCAACATATAAGGTATTGTTTAAAATTAGAATCGAATTTGACTCAACATAACTTAACACCCGTACATATGGGATACAATTTAAATATGAGGATGGAACCGATAAGTTTATTCTTTGAGGAATGGTATCGATAATCAGTTATAGCTTAATTACAACATGATTCTATAGTACCTTTCATTAAAGTTAGTTGTGGCCGCAGAATTTACAACAATTTCTATTTCCTTCATCATTTCTTCTCTTAGTTTTGAATCTTTTAATCCCAAGTTTTCAGAAGAGGTGTCACCTTCCACTGCTATCACCTTATTTGATATCAAGGCATCAAATTTTGAACCCCATTTTTCGCGGAGAATCCTAAACAGTTCTGTGCTTATGATCTACATATAAATTCGATTCACGTTAGTGTTATTTTAATTAGATATTTGGTATATAAAAGAAAGTATAATTTTATATGCAAACTATGTCTCTTATGTATTCCATAAGATGGATTGAGTACATAAAATAGATATAAGTTTTTATATACCTCATCTTCTAAGCGTTGTGTGGCCGATTTATCATTTGAAGCCCTCAAAAGAAGATAAAGCTTATTCACGTTTAGTTGAAGCCGTAATATCTTCTCGATAAAGACTAATAGGCATGATTGAAACATTAAACCATTAAGTATTAGAGGTGCTTTCAATAAAATCACCTTTGGCCTTACAAAGAGAGAGTAAGAGTAATACCCTTAGCTAAAAATCCAGTTGCACCAGTGACTAATATAGTCTTGCCTTGAAGAAACTTGGTTACATTATCCAATTCCATGTCTGGCAATAAAAAAACACAAGAGAAGGAATTACAGTAGACAAAAGAATATTATATATGTATTATTGTATTATTCAAGAGGGACAAAACATCATTTAGTCCTAAACTTCCACATTGCCTAACAACTTTTACACCACCCCATAATACATAAGCCTTGGACCTGTAGCTCACCACCATGCTACAAGTTCTATTCTTAGTCCACACTATCCGTCATTAGTGCGTTAGGTATTTTTACTATCTGAGAGGCAGACAACATAACGAGGGTTATGTTTCCAATCAAAACTCCTACGCTCCACCTCCAGACATGAGCTTCTCTCTAGGATTAAGTTGTTTGCGACATAAAGCTATATATTTCACTCCCATACAGTATATCAAATAAATAAAACTAACATATGATAGTAAGTAGGCGAAAAAAGAAAATCAAATGTGGAGAATGGCAGACCTTGATTCTGACATTCGACATTTTCCCTTATTGTTTCCTTCATTTCCCTTGTTGGCAATGAAAGCTGTAGTCGATATCTTAGCCTATCAACCTCACTGAAAAACAAGTAGGGTTAGGGGAAATCTGTTTATTTTGAAAGTGGTGGGAGTTGTTTGATCTATTCTGTGAATGAGATTTGAAGAGGCTATTTATAGGGGATAATGATGTGAGATGGGATGGAAAAGTTAGGTGGCCTGTGACCACTATATTTATAGACAGTTATAAGTAAGTATCAGTTATAAGTAAGTATACTTCTCGAAAATAAAAGTTTATATGTAACTATCCTTAATAAAGTTTTGTGGAAACACATTTTCGGACTCTTTTTTAATAAACAATATTTCTAATTCCCTTACAATTATATTATTTGATTTATTTTAGTAATTAGTTGTATTTATGTGATAATAATAAATTTCAAAAAAGATTTATTTTATTTTTTAAAGGAAAGTGTCATGAATCTCTCATTGATTAGTGAACACTTTCATGGTGATACTTACACTATAAATAAATATCAATTTCCTCATTATTTTCATTAAGTTAACTTTGAAGAAATTAAGGACTTTAAATTTATTTATAAATGATTTATACATAATAATAAACATTGTCGAAACGTTTATTTAAAAAAAAAAACAAACAAGTCTCAAATAATATTTTAAAAAGTTAAAAAATGGGAGTCGCCACCAATCTTTTATTTGATGTGATTGAATCACCATAAAATGTTTAAAATCCGTTTTGAAAAATATGTTGTCTTCGAAATCCATAAAACGGGTTCGGGAGTCGGTTACGCATGAGGAAGGATTAGCACCCTCATACGCCCAAAATTGGTACCACATTGATTATTTTCGGGTCTTGATTTGTTAAAAGTTTGAAAACTCAAGTAAAATTTAAAATACAATCTTTGTTTTTAGAAAACTTTTGCGTGATCTTCAAAAATCTTATTTAAGGAAAAATCGTCTGTATGTTTCGAGTTTCTAGGAGAATTGGAAGTCGTGTCCAACACGTTAGGGCTCTATGTTCTCGACTGGGTAACGACGGCGGTCAGGCAACCAAAGCGGCGTAACTCTAAATGCCTTTTCAATTTCTTTTTTTGAAAAGGTTATTATTATTATTATTATTATTATTATTATTAAGGATATTTGTTAAATACGTTTTGAAAATAAAAAAAAATAAATGACAACAGTGGGGCATTTAATACATGTATTAATGCATACTTTGAAACTGATGGGATTAGAAATTTGAAACATAAATGGCAATAAACACACGTTGAAAGTACTTGGATGATTTCAATGCTTGAGAATTTTGGAATTGGCTTCGGTTTGTTCTCTACTTGCTTCTCTCTAGGATTAAGTTGTTTGCGACATAAAGCTATATATTTCACTCCCATACAGTATATCAAATAAATAAAACTAACATATGATAGTAAGTAGGCGAAAAAAGAAAATCAAATGTGGAGAATGGCAGACCTTGATTCTGACATTCGTCATTTTCCCTTATTATTTCCTTCATTTCCCTTGTTGGCAATGAAAGTTGTAGTTGATATCGTAGCCTATCAACCTCACTGAAAAACAAGTAGGGTTAGGGGAAATCTGTTTATTTTGAAAGTGGTGGGAGTTGTTTGATCTATTCTTTGAATGAGATTTGAAGAGGCTATTTATAGGGGATAATGAAGTGAGATGGGATGGAAAAGTTAGGTGGCTTGTGACCAATATATTTATATACAGTTATAAGTAAGTATACTTCTCAAAAATAAAAGTTTATATGTAACTATCCTTAATAAAGTTTTGTGGAAACACATTTTCGGACTCTTTTTTAATAAACAATATTTCTAATTCCCTTACAATTATATTATTTGATTTATTTTAGTAATTAGTTGTATTTATGTGATAATAATAAATTTCAAAAAAGATTTATTTTATTTTTTAAAGGAAAGTGTCATGAATCTCTTATTGATTAGTTAACACTTTCATGGTGATACTTACACTATAAATAAATTTGGGCCATTTGGTATTGGACTTTAATGTATCTTTTGGACTTTATTAATTTATATTTAGGATAAATTTAAATTTGATAAGAAATTTAAACTTAAATTAAATTTAAGTTTAAAATAAATTTAAACTTAAACTTAAAATAAATTTAAATTTAAAAACAAATTCAAACTTAAGATAAATCTAAAGCAAAATAGGTTTAGACTAGGCCCGAACAAATTGGGCTTCAACAGCTGCCCCTCTTTGCTCGTTGTTGTGTAACAGGAACGGAGTAAAGACCAAAAGAAGGCCCAATTTTGTCAAGTTTCATTTCTTCGACGTTCTTTCTTCCACTGGTCCGCCCTTCACTTCATCGGTCGTTCACCCCTACTGCATCTGCTTCTCTACCTTCGGCGTTATGATTCCATGTTGCCTTGAGGCAATTTTAAGAAGACAAAATTTGCTACTGTAGCTTCACCCTATTTGCAAACCTCAGGGTTCGGTGTCGTCGTAGTCCTTGATACCTTCCGACACTCCAAGTATTTGGTATTGTAGCTTCATATTTTAATTTCTCCCTCCGTATTTTACTAGAAAGACGAATTTGGTTCACTTCTCTACGTCTCGTCAGGTAGATGACCATTTTATTTCTTCGACCTGCTTCTCCGTATCTCATCGGGAAGCTAGGGTTCGAAGTTTTGCTTACATCGAGCTTTGATTTCATTAATTTGGTCTACTTCTCAGTATCTCATTAAGAAGAAGACCGTATCACTTATTTTGATCCACTTCTTTGTGTCTCATCAGGAAGACGGATCTGGTTCACTTCTTTGTATCTCATCAGGAAGGTTACTGCTTTATTGCTTCGACCTGCTTCTCAGTTTCTCATCAGGAAGTTAGGGTTCGAAGATTTACTCACTTTGAGCCTGGTTTTATTGATTTGGTCTACTTCTCAGTATCTCATCAGGAAGATGACCGCATCACTTGTTTTGATCCACTTCTCTGTGTCTCATCAGGAAGATAGATCTGGTTCACTTCTCTGTATCTCATCAGGAAGGTAACCGCTTGATTGCTTCGACTTGCTTCTCAATATCTCATCAGGAAGCTGGGGTTTAAAGAGTTGCTCACTTTGAGCCTAGTTTCATTGATTTGGTCTACTTCTCAGTATCTCATCAAGAAGATGACCGCATCACTTGTTTCAATCTGCTTCTATGTATCTCATCAAGAAGATGAATTTATTGCTTCGACCTGCTTTTTAGTATCTCATCAAGAAGTAGGGGTTCGAAGATTTGCTCACTTTGTCTGGTTTCATTGATTTGGTCTCCTTCTTAGTATCTCATTAGGAAGATGACTGCATCACTTGTTTCAATCCGCTTCTCTGTATCTCATCAGGAAGACGGATTTGGTTCACTTCTCTATATCTCGTCAGGAAGGTAACCGCTTTATTGCTTCGACCTGCTTCTTAGTATCTCATCATGAAGTTGGGGTTCGAAGATTTGCTTACTTTGAGCCTGGTTTCATCGATTTGGTCTACTTCTCAGTATTTCATCAAGAAGATGACCGCCTCGTTGTTTTGATCCACTTCTCTGTATCTTATCAAGAAGACGGATCTGGTTCACTTCTCTGTATCTCATCAGGAAGGTAACCGCTTTATTGTTTTGGATAACTAGAATCTGCTCCATGATCGGGTAAGAGATTGGATGACTGTGATATGCCCCATGGGGTAAAAGATCGAATGGCTGCAATCTACCTCAGGCTCGGGGTAAGAGATTGGCTGATGGTGATCTGCCCCATGCTCGGGGTAAAAGATTGGATGGCTACAATCTGCCCCATGGGGTAAAAGATCGAATGGCTGCAATCTGGCCCAAGCTCGGGGTAAGAGATTGGCTGATGGTGATCTGCCCCATGGCTTGGGGTAAGAGATCGAATCTTCAGTCTGCCTTTCTTGATTTAAGGGTAAAAATGAAATGATATAATTTGAATCCAACTCTACTACAATTTTAGGAAGATAGGATTTGATGTCGAATTTTGTCCTGCTCTTATGGAAACTTTAAAGAGATGAAAATTTGGTATGATCTCGATCTATTGTAAATTCGAGGTTGAAGATTTACTGTTGCAACTTCAATTTGCTCCTCTTCGACTTTATGGTATAAGATTCGCCATTACGGCTTTAATCTTTTCCTTCTTGTTTTCTAAGGTACTGGGTTCACCATTGCGGCCTCAACCTTTCCCTTCATATCTTCATGGTACTGGGTTCGTCACTGCTGCCTCAACCTTTCCCATTACATTTCATGGTACCGGATTCGCCGTTGCTGCCTCAATCTTTCCCATCACATCTTCTTGAGGTACCGGATTCACCGTCGCGGCCTCAATCCTTCCTTTCAAATCTTCATGTTTTTCTCAGCTTATTTCGTCATTTCGCAGTAATGAAATCTGTAGAATGTGCTTTCATGGGTCTCTATGTAGACCAGATCAAATCCTCATAAATAGATGTATATGAATGATGAATGTAAAAATGTCATCTTTGAAAAATGATTTTATTTTTAGTCCTTAGCTGACATCATTTGTCGTTTGTCTTAGACCTATCACTGATGTGTTATTATATTTTGTGCATGTGTATTTTTGTCGTGAAACCTAAAGGGGTAGTCGTAATTCGAACTATATCTCCCTTTAACCCTCGGGTTTGTATTATTTCTAACTAGTGGTCCCATTTCAAGTCCTTGTACTATTTAGAAATTTTGTAGCATGATATGCAGAAACCTTTCTATTCCTTATGTAGTTGACCACTAACCGTTATTTCAAATGCAAAGATGCTTGATCAAGGTTACAAAGTGGATGAAATTGAATTTGATTCCAACAAAGGTCGCACAAATGAAAAGGTTGTTCGCTTATTAACTGCTATTTAGATGCAGAATTGCTTGAACATGGTCGCAAGGTGAATGAAATTTTATGGAGGCAAAGCTCATATGAATGAAAATATTAAAAATGACTCATATTGGTCAAAAAGTTGTCAAACATAAAGTGAGAAAAGAATAGGGTTAGGTGCCCCAAATATCAAAGTATGAGCTTCATTGAGCAAACTTCATGAGGACCATTCTGAGATTGACATGTGTTCATGAAACTTGGAGTCCTTCGTCAATGTTTCAAGGTGTAAAGTTTCTCCACCTCGCTACTTTTGAGAGAGAAGACCATTTCACGCTCTTTTCTTCGAAATTGAGTAGCCCTTTCAGGTTTTTAACTCAAGTCTCCTTAGGTTTCGAGATGCCTTTTACAAGTTTTCACCTCAACTTCTCCTTTTCTTTTTCCTCTCTCTCTTTTTTTTCATTGAATCCGAGTTCACAAAGTTAGGCAAATTTTTGCCATCCATTTTGATCAAAATCCAAACTTCTCCAAAAAGACTTCCTTCATCTCATGGGGCCTTTCCCAATTTGACATCCATTTTTCTTGGAAGTCTTTTGTAAGCAAGATCCTTTTCAAAACTAGAGCTCTCTCGTGGGGTTCTATAGAGTGGATCCTTCTTTGTCGTAAACCCTTATCATCTGGTCATGACTTTTAGTATCTTTTCTTCAATCAAGTTTAGTTGACTGCATCTGGATTAGATCCATTCTGCTTTATTAGTTCTAACAAAATTTGGAGGGAAGGAAACTTGATTCCAATGGGTAGGATGACTTTTATTCTGGTGCGAAAGGTGTTGCCCCAGTGGCTGTTTTGATAAAAACTCGATAAACCTCGAAGGCAAATGGTAATTTCTCATACCGAGCCTTTGCAGGTCTCTGCTATTTTTTAATCAATCCTTTGATGTCTGTATTGGTCCCCACTAATGCCTCATTTTTTTGGCGAAGTGGTACTGAATTATGATATTTACTCTTGAATTGACTGTAGACTTTGCTATCGTGCTGTTGCTCAAATTCAAGTCATCGTTGGATATGATCCTTTCTTGGCATTGCATACCGGCATATAATCTCTCATTTTCAATAATCTACTTAACCGCCGCTTGGCATAGGAAGTAGTACTCAATGATCATGAGGACGAATTGATGCACATTAGAAACTCTCGATGGTGTCCATGCTTCACATAGAAAGAGGCCACGACGTGGAAAGATGATGGAGTATAAATTTTCATGATACCCTTTACGGGTTTTCATCTTGACTTTTTCTTTCTTTTCTTTCTTTTTCCTTTTTTCTCTTTTTATTTTTGTTTTAAAATGCCCTTTGCGGATTTTTGACCCATATTTTCTTCTTCTTCTTCTTCTTCTTCTTCTTCTTCTTCTTTTGATAACATGTCGAGCCTCAATTTTTCAAGTTTCCGTTGAATTGGATTGCATTCTTCCTTTATGAGAGTCTGTGTGTCACGACATTAGTTCCTTAAAGCTTTGATAGATCATGCAAAGACCTTTGGATTCTCAAGGCAACTTGCCGTGTTTCTACAAAGACACATGTCTTGATGCTCACTTAAAATCACAACTTTACAATATGATTTTGTTTCGTGTCTTGCTCAACTATCCGTAGCAGATCGGGAGACAAGTTACATTCTTGATCATTTTCAAAGCCTCAAAGTTTTTCTGGACACTTGTCTTACTCAAAAGGGTTTAAGTCAACAGCAGTGTTGCTCGTATCCTTGATATCAAGAGACCCAGCATAAAGATAAAAAGGGATCCAAAGAATAATTGAACTAAAGAATGATTAATTATGGTATGAACGAATGAGAAGAATGGTAAGGTGTTTGCCAAATAGGACAAAAACAATGCATCATTTTTATTGAAGTAAAAGATAATGGTCATTTGCCCTTTGTAAAAGGATCCCTATTACACTCGAGCTTAGAATGATAAGTGTATTCTGAATATTTTCCTGGAAAAGTCCTAAAAACTATAGGAAGCTCCTCCACAGTCTAGTTGTCCAAAACACTTCCAAGGGTGTAAGGATGAACTCTCAACAGGTTCCACTCTTCACATGGCTTTTCTCAAATTTTTATCATTCCCTATCCTGATTTATCATGTTTCCTCTCAGCTTTCATTTAGGGTTGATGACTCTCTTTCACACGAGTGTTTGAAATATGAGGGATTTCATTGAAATTTAATGCATGAAGTGCAATGTAAATGAATGGTAAAATGCATGCAAAAAGACGTTGATTCTAGTTCAATTCCGTTTAGAACAACTTTACTAGAAAACAAATTCCTGTACATAAGGCAGATGAATGGTCGTGCCTTAATGCTCAAATTACTAATCTTCCAAGCTAATTTGCTCCGGTTTGATCCTGATTTCCAGTCCAAGATGCCGGTCTTGAATGGCTAAAGTCTACAAATGGTTAGCCTTTTCTTTCACTTGATGGAGTCATTGCTTACGACATGGTCCCTATCTCAAACTTGCCCCTAAGAGCGTTGGAGTCATTCCTTGTTTATTTCCAGTTTCTTTGGGGAAATCACCTTGTTTGTAGATAGCCATAAATTTCTTTAACGAAGAGTAGTCCTTAGAGAATACTCGATAAGAGACTTTTTCGACTTTCCAAAAATGGCTACGAAACCATATTAGCAAAAGTTGTGCGCCAATACACCTTTTTTCGATAAGTGTTTAATGGCTAAGACTGCTAGAACGTGAGTGATTTCTCTTGTCAAGTCGGTCAAACAAATTTACAATAGCTTCTTTTACGTGTCCCAACACTTTAGGAAGGACGACTATCTTGTACGTATTTGAGGCAAGAATGTCAACATTTTTCATCTAAGTGTACTGTGTCTTGTAGGTTTTCCAAAGCAATGTACTTGTCTTATTTTTCCTTAAGATTGCGACCCAATGTTCGCTCATCCGAAATAAGCTTTATGATTTTGAATCCTCGAGCAATGTAGCTTATTCTTCTACCTTATGTTCGAGTTTTTGAAAGTGAGGCAACTAAGTAAGACAAATCAACATATCCGAATTTTAAACTTCTACCTCATTTTGTCTTCCATACTTCTTTCAGCTCTTGCAAACTGTTATGGCTTTCACGTATTTTGGTGTAACCCCAGAACTCTGATACCTGCCCTTTTGATAGGAAATCACTTTTCATTGTTGTTTTTCTTTGACCACATAGACGCACGACCACGTTGATTTTTACCTTATCAAGGAATCCGTTTTCTTATGACCAGTTCTCTATTTGGCAATAGAACATGAACCAACACTTTTTTTTATGAAAATGCAATGCAAACAGATTCAAAATATATTGCAATTAAAGCAAAAATATAACCGTGTCTCTCACCTTATTCAAGTAACCACTAAAGGTTTGACACAGTTCAATTTATGGAATTAAATGCAAGCTAATAAAATATGCAGCTTATGAATGCATGTATGCATAAGGAAAGGCATTGATTTTGAATTCAATCCAATTAGAACAACTCCTCTAAAAGACAAAATTCTCCACATAAAACGAATTACATAAACGGCTTTGCCTTATGGCTTAGAGCTTTGATCTTTCTAGAAGTCTGGCTAATTCTCGTCCCCGCTCCGATCTTGGTTCATATTGCATGCTCAACATATTAGCTTCGATGACTAATGCTCGCATGTGATCAGCCGTTTTTCATCATTTGCATAATCTTTATCTCGAACATGTCTCTGAGCTTGTCGAAAGTGCCCTTCACTTGCTTCTTAATTCCTTTCAAGGATCTTGATTTGAATTTGCGTAATCTTTCTTCAAGTCTTCTAAATCTTCTTTGACTTTGTGCTTTCCTTCGACCATAAGCGCAAAGTCATGTTATCTTCCACTTTATTAAAAAATCCGTCCCCCATGATGAAATTGCCTATTTGGTAACCGAATTTAAATCAACACATTTTCTTGTATGATGATGCAAATGCAAGTAAAAGAAAACAGGCAAAAAAGAAAGAGTTAGCAAAAACATCGATACAGGTATAGAACGAAGAATCTAAGAACTGTCTTGGATGATTGTTAAGAGGTTTGGTATAACTCCTTCTAAAGCGAGTAATTATGGCTCATTACATGTGGTTTCAGGCTCTAAAGTAAAGGGTACCCAAACCAACGGATTCCTCGATCCTCATCCATTACAGGCTCATATGGATGAGTTCGGTTTAGGGGGACACATTTCCCACATGTTTGCACGGAAGTGAAAACTTCACGAAAACATGGGTACGAATGTCATCTCGAAAGCGATTCACTATCTTGCACGGAGGTGAAAACCTCACGAAGGAGTAGTTTCCCGCTTCCACTTAAAAGGGTTATAACAAAATGCATATGAATGCACACTTATATTAGCAATATCAACATAATATAACATCACACAATAATGCCAATGATCGTATATTAAACAAAACCGAAGGTTTAAAAGTTTTTAAAAAGACCTGAAAATAATCAATTTTGGCTTGACTCTCGTTTATTTAAAAAATTCCCCAATGGCGTCGCCAAGCTGTCGAAACGTTTATTTAAAAAAAAACAAACAAATCTCGAATAATATTTTAAAAAGTCAAAAAATGGTAGTCGCCACCAATCTTTTATTTGGTGTGATTGGATCACCATAAAATGATTAAAATCTGTTTTGAAAAATATGTTGGTCTTCGAAATCCAGAAAACGAGTTTGGGAGTCGGTTACACATGAGGAAGGATTAGCACCCTCATACGCTCAAAATTGGTACCACATTGATTATTTTCGGGTCTTGGTTTGTAAAAAGTTTGAAAACTCAAGTAAAACTTAAAATACAATCTTTGTTTTTAGAAAACTTTTGCGTGATCTTCAAAAATTCTATTTCAAGAAAAATCGTCCGTATGTTTCATGTTTCTAAGAGAACTGGAAGTCGTGTCCAACACGTTAGGGCACTATGTTCTCGGACTTTCGAAATTAAAGAACGGTTTGAAAAGACTTTAAAGGATATTCGATCGCGTGAATTATACGAAAATCACACCCAGCACGTTAGGGCATGGTTTTTCGAAGTTTTTACACGAGAGGATATTGACTCGTTTTGTTTTAAAATTATTTGTATATATATATATATATTTTTTGATAACTCGAAATTTCGTATTAAGTTTAAGATACGATCCTTGGACACATGACTTAAAAAGATTTGAAGAAAGAATACCCGTTTGTTTCGACTTTCACGAAGAATTAAGGTCGTGATCAATACGTTAGGGCACGACATTCTCAGAATCTCGAAGTTAAAAGGCATTTAAAAAACTTGAAAAAGGATATTCGATTCATGTGAATTATACGAAAAAACGCGGATCCTCTGGAGCGAGTCGGGTCTGAAACGGGTCTGACTCAAAATAGTGCCGTTTTGGCACCAAATATTCACCCCCAAAACGGCAGTGTATCAAGGCTGCTATAAATCCAAATTTTCCATCAAAAAAATCATTTCTCATCTCTTTTAAAAAAAAAACTTTCAAAATCCCCTCTCTTTTCTTTCTTCTCTTCTTGGTCGGTCTCTAAGGCCGCCGGTCGTCTGATACCACGCGCCACACGCGCCATCGCCCAACACCGCACACGCCGTCGTCTCCGGTGGCTCTAAGATAAAACTTTCTATTTCTAATTTTTATTTCTTTTACTTTTACTCTTTTTTTTAGAAAACTTTCGATTCTGTTTGTTCCTCTTTCCAAAGCTTGGATCTGGGTCTAAATCCAGATCTGGAAAGATCTTAATCGTCTTCCTCTTTCTCCAAATTTAAAAAAACCTTTAGGTTATTATCCCTTTTTCTTTCTGTTTTAAAAAAATCGTTTTAATGTTCTAGTATTTTCCTTTTTTTAAAAATTTCTTTTTCCTTTATTCTTTCCTTTTGTTTTCTGTTTAAACAAAATCTCATTAACTCATTTTGTTTGTCATTGATTCCTTTGCAAATCTAATCCTGACGAGGCACGGACAATGCTCGAAGTGGACTACTTCGTGGCTTCGGGCAACGACGGCGGTGGTGCAACCAAAGGGGCATAACTCTAAATGCCTTTTCGATTTCTTTTTTTAAAAGGTTATTAATATTATTATTATTATTAAGGATATTTGTTAAATACTTTTTGAAAATAAAAAAAATAATAAATGACAACAGTGGGGTATTCAATACATGTATTAATGCATACTTTGAAACTGATGGGGTTAGAAATTTGAAACATAAATGGCAATAAACACACGTTGAAAGTACTTGGATGATTTCAATGCTTGAGAATTCTGGAATTGGCTTCAGTTTGTTCTCTACTTGCTATTAACTACTTCCTACTTTCGATTTTAGCTATTCATAGCGTGATAACTGTTACTGATTAATGAAATTATAGGTAAATTTTGCCAAACAATACAATCTAAAAACACGTTTTACATTAATGCGTAGGACCACGTTTTGCATTAATACATAGGTAGTCCTTTAAGCTGCCCTAAAAGCATCTCTCCCATTGCCTTTGTAAATACGTGTGTTTGGCCACCCACTCAATTTTGCCTGTATTATAAACAAAACTTATTTTGTAAGTAATCTATTGTTTTTTTTCCTAACAACGTTGCCGAGCTAATAATTATTTTATAATATTGAAATTTTATTTTATCATACGTATTGAAATAGGTTTAATTATGCTAGAGATCTCTCTATTTTTTAAAAAATAAAAATTTAGTCTTTAAATTTTAATTTTGAGATATTGAGTCCTTGCATTTTTTTATTTAAAAATATTGGTTCTTCAAAATCTAATTTTGATGCTAAAGTTATTCTTGTAGCAATTAAAATGGTAAAATAACTTTTTAACCATTAACTATATAGTTTTTTTTTTATTAATTTTGTCATTATTCTTAAAACTACATATTTCTTTAAAATTCTAAAAAATTAATTTTTTTTCATATTTTAGATAAAAATACGTAATTTAAAAAAATAAAAAAATAAAAAATAACTCTTTAAAATTCAAAAGATAAAAAAAAATATATAAAACAATTTTTTAAAAATTATTTAAAATAATTTGAAAATATATAAAAAGTTCCAAAAGTAAAAAAAAAAATAAAAAATTACTCCAATGTATTCATCGCTCACGGAACTCAGTTAGCCTGATTGACTTGACTTATTTTGGGATGGGCATGAGCATATATTTTTAATCTTGGGCTGGCTCGGCTTGGCCTATTTTACCGTTTAAAATTAATTAGCAGTTTAGCAATGAAGTTATGGTTGGATAGGAAAGAGGTTGTGTTTTAATAAAAAATTGGTACAATGGAAACGTTGTTGTTTCATTAAAAAATGAGAGCATTGGTGTGGGTAAGGGCTGTGTATGATGAACTCGTGGTGTCGAAAAGCTGCTGGTGGTTCTGCCCTTTAAAATGTAGGTCACTTAAAAAACACTATGAAGAACAGAGTTTTGTGCTGGAAACCTCCATCGAAGGGTAGCTTGAAGTTTTAAGGTGCGTGGTTTGGTGTTTGAGGGGGCAGCAGGGAATGGCGGGGTACTAAGAGATGAAGAGGGCATTTCTCGAGCATTGTTCTCTGGTCCAAGTGATGCCAAAGATGCCGACTTTGCTCAGCTGGGAGCAATTAAGATAGCTCTTAATCTAGTTTCTGGTATGGGTTGGGAAACAAGCTGCTCAATCATGATAGAAGTTGGATCATCATTAGTGCTAAAATGGATGTTTGAAGGCGAGATGCAACCGAGGATGCTGAATGATTTTTTCATGGACATTGAAAAAGTCACTAATAATAAAAAGAATGGAATGGCGGAAGCTCTAGCAAAAGTCGGTTTGTCAAGGAATATCTTCTTTAAAGCATCATGGTGAATTGTTGTTGAAGAAGAATGGATGTTGTTGGGTTATTTGTAGGGCCGAGTGCAGCTAAGGATGCAGAGGAAGAAGAAACAAAGGCGATTTTGACAGTACTGGAAATAATCGATGAAATGGGATGGAAGTTATCAAGCGCTATCATTGTTGAGATGGGATCAAAGACGGTATATGATTGGTTATCGAGAAAATAATTAAGACCGTGGGCGAAGCTTACAAAACTTAATGACATTGATAGGAAAATCACTCATGCTGGCGAGGTAGTACGGAAACAAAATGGCAGCTACTTTGGCAACAACGGGAATCAAAAGTAAAGGCATGTCCGAGGCAATATGGCGATATACTGTATCGATGGCATATGCACTGGCAACAGTAGACTGAAATGTTCAAAGATGGTGGAGAGATTGTAATGTTTCTTGTTGGAATGTCTGTGATTGCTAGAAGATTTTGAGTGTTGTTGCATTTTTTTGTCATTTTTTTTGGTGTTTGCTGTTAGTGTTGATTTTATACGATAGCCTGATTATAATTGTGGGCTGCTACAGGTGTGGGTGCAATATGTAGTTTGCTGATCTCAAAAAAGCATGGATATCCCATTGCCTTAATCTTGTAACTGTTGAATAAGAATAAAAAAAAAACAGCAATTTAGTTTAGTTTGTTGTTGGTTAGTTATATGGCAAACTATTCTACCGTTAGTTAGCTAAGTAAATCAACGTGGGGTTGTTGGTCTCTATTTGAGAGATAGTAGAGTCTATCAATAAAACAAGTAGATTTTATTTTGCTTTCTTTCTTTTCTCTTTCTTCATGTGTTCTTGACTATTAATCCAATATTTACTAATATTTTATATAATTTATAATTAAATTTACATAAATATATTCTATATATAATTAATTTGACTAATATATAATTTATAAAACAAGTAGACTTTATTTTATATACTTTTTTAATTAATCTATAATTAAAAAAATTTGTTCAAATTGATTATGTATTTTTAAAAATAAAGACCAAATTGAAAAAAAATTGTAAATGTTGAAAGCTGAAAAATTATTTTACCTTTTTTTATAACTGTTACAACAACAATTTTAATAGCAAAATTGATGATGGGACCAAAATTTTTAAATAAAAAAAATATAGAAATTCAATGTCTCAAAATTGAAGTATAAGAACTAAATTTTAAGTTTTAAAACAATTCAAAAACCTTTCATAAATACCAACTATTGAAATATAAGTACAATGTCAGAATGTTTATTTTAGGAAAAACAAACAGGTCTCGAACAATATTTTTTTTTAAAAAATCACAAAATGGGAGTCGCCACCAATCCTTTTACTCAGTGTGATTGGATCACCACAAAACGTTTAAATTCCGTTTTGAAAAATATGTTGGTCTTCGAAATCCAGAAAACGGGTTCGGGAGTCGGTTACGTATGAGGAAGGATTAGCACCCTCACACGCCCAAAATTAGTACCACATCGATTATTTTCAGGTCTTGATTTGTTAAAAGTTTGAAAACTTGAATAAAACTCAAAATACGATCTTTGTTCTCAAAAAAATTTGCATGATTTTTAAAAAATCATATTTGAGAAAAACCGTCCATGTGTTTCGAATTTCTCGGAGAATTGAAGTCATGTTCAACACGTTAGGGCACTGCATTCTCGAAATTTCAAAATTGAAGGACATTTTGAAAGATTTTAAAGAGGATATTTGATCGCGCGAATTATACAAAAATCAAATTCAGCACGTTAGGGCATGGTTTTTCGAAGTTTTCACACGAAAGGATATTGCCTCGTTTTTGTTGTAAAATTATTTGTATATTTTTTGAGAACTCGACATTTCGAATTAAGTTTAAGATACAATCCTCGGACACATAACTTATTTCACGTTATTTTCAAAAATTTGATTTGAAGAAAAATTCCCGTATGTTTCAAATTTCTCGGAGAATTAAAGTCGTGTCCAACACGTTAGGGCACGACGTTCTCGGAATTTCGAAATTGAAGGACACTTTGAAAAGTTTTAAAGAGGATATTTGATTCATGTAGATTATACGGAAAAATTACACCAAACACGTTAGGGCATGATTTTCCGAGATTTCTCAAACAATTTGCTCTAGCCTTTGCTCCATGGCTTTGGTTTTTTACGAGTTTTATAGTGATGTGGATTTTTAATGATTACTGATGTAACTGTTAAAGTTTTAATTAGTTAGAATTATCATGCTAAAATATGTGAAGAGCAATGCGAATGTAATGCATATATGCAATGTAAGAAAAGGCATTGACTTTGAATTCAATTCCATTAGAACAACTTCTCTAGAAGAAAAACTTTTTTACATAAAGTGAAATTACACAAATGGCTTTGCCTTATTGCCTAAAGCTTTGATCTTCCCAAGAAGCCCGGCTAATTTCTGTCCTCATCCTGATTTCGATTCATATTGAATGCTCAAAACATCAGATTCGACAGATAACTCTTGCATATGATCAGCAGCTTCTCTCATTTGGGTAAGTGCTTTTCCAATTACATAATCTCTTTCTTCGACCTGTCTCTGAGCTTGTCGAAAGTGTCATTCACTAGTTCCTAAATTTCTTTCAAGGATCTTAATTCGAATCTCATTGTTGTGGAGCGCAGCCTCTAATTATTACACCCTTTCCCTTAATTCCTTACTTTCGGCCATACTTGCTTTATGTTCCAGGATGGAGTTCCAATTGCGGTGTCTCCATAGTGACTCTTCTAACTCCATTATTCTAGTTTCTAACCCAACTATTTGGGCCTTCAGCTCGGCCTTCTCGACTTGTTTTTCTAGCAATTCTCCTTTCATGTCGTTCTCTCGAGTCTGACTGTCTTGGAATTTCTTTTGCCACTGTTCTATTTGATCTTTTTGTTTCTGTATTTCCTGCCGCCATTGTTCTGACGTCTTGCCTAATTCTGCGATTCTCATGGAAGAACGAAGCTTCTTATAAACCTTCTTCAAGTCTTCTAAATTTTCTTCAACTTTGTTTTTCCCTTTCTTTAATCTTTCAGCCTCTGACCTATGTATATCCACATCCAATCCCAACTTCATCTTTTCTTCTTCCAAAACCTCTATTCTCTTTCCGAATTCCGTGCTCTTCTTCTCAAAGTCTTGTTTCATGATGTCTATCTCTGATGGGACCTCTAGTAAATATTCCTCTATTGACCGAACATTTTCTAGATTCGGTGCTGGAATGTTATCATTAACTCTTTTACTTCTCCACTAATCATAGTTTGATGTCGTCAACGGGCTTACACTAAACTTCTTCATCCTATATACTTTCTTCCATGCATTTGCTACTTCTCGGAACCTGTAATCATTCCTTTTGTTGGTGAACTCGCACTAAGCTAGGCTATGAGTCGTAGGGATAAACTGCCTCGTCTTGTATTGCCTCGACACGAGTAGAGGGGCATATCTTATAGCACCCCATACCCCGAGTAAAGGGACCCAATCAAAGGTGCCACAACTATAGAGGATCTCATCGGGGATAAACCAAGGCACGCACCATTCGACATCCTCATCTTGAAGGTTCTGAAGGATAACCATTCATTTTTCCTTGGATATATTTTGTTCCCTTTGTGTGGCAACAAATTCCCTTAAAGGTGAGAAATCGGTCGAGAACACTTTGCATGGAAATTTCTCTACCTTCTAGAAATGACTTTGAAACCAAACCATTAGAAGTGATGCACAACCAATGAACCTTCCTTCCCCTTCTCATTGACAAGTGTTTAATAATTTTAAGGTCTCGACAAGAATTGCTGGGACAAGCGTGTCTCCTTTACAAAGTCGATCAAATAGACCGCAATTGCATCTTCCACATGCCCTAATGCTTTTGGGAAAAGGACTAACCCGTATATGTCAAGAGCGAAAATGCCAATGCGTTTCTTTATATTTGGGTGTGACAGTATTAGATCTCACAAACTTTTCCAATTGATACACTTATTATCTCCTTTTACTTTAATCTGAGACGCAACCCACTATTCTCTCATTCCGGTTACGTTCATCAATCTTTTCAGAAAGGTTGGGACACATGCATTTTTTGAGTATGCTTTGTCAACTTGAATTATGGGACAACGAATCAATGCGGTATACTCTTCCACTGTGGGTGTCATGTCAAGTTTCCAAAGGTGAAACAACTATAAACAGGATTCCAGTGCTGGGTGAGAGCTAGGAAGAGATGTTTGTTTAATCTTCACTTCGAGTAAGTAGGGTAAGTCTCCAATTTCGGATAGAACATTTGCTTCATCTCAATATCCCACCAACCCCAAATCTCTCTCAATTCTTGCAAACTATTTTGTGTTACCTTAATCCGAGTATAATCCCAAAATTCTGATAAATGCCCCTCTTTCAAACTGTCTCCTTTCTCACATTGTCGTTCCTCTGACCATAAGCGCGCAACCATGTTATCTTCAACTCTATCAAGAAATCCGTCTTCGATGATGAAACTGCCTATTTGGTAATCGAAATTAAATCAACACCTTTTCTTGTCTTGGATAATTGCTAAAAGGTTCAGTATAACTCTTTCTAAGGCAAGTACTTACGACTCTTTATATGTGGTTGAGGCTCTAGAGTAAAGGGTACCCAAACCAGCAGATTCCTCGATCCTCACCCATTACAGACTCATACGGATGAGTTCGATTTAAGGGGACACATTTCTCGCATGTTTGCACGGAAGTGAAAACTTCACGAAAACAAGGGTACGGATGTAATCCCGAAAGCAATTCATTATCCTGCACGGACGTGAAAACCTCACAAAGGAGTAGTTTTCTGCTTCCACTTAAGAAGGTAGTAACAAAATGCATATCAATGCAAACTTATACTAGCAATATCAACATAATAAAGCATCACAAAAATGCAAAGGATCGTATTTTAAACAAAACCAAAGTTTTAAAAATTTTCAACGAAAGACCCGAAAATCAATTTTTGGCTTGACTCTCTTTTATTTTGAAAAATCTCCAAGCGAAGTTGCCAAGCTATCGGAATGTTTATTTTAGGAAAAACAAACAGGTCTCGAATAATTTTTTTTTTATAAATCACAAAATGGGAGTCGCCACTAATCCTTTTATTCGGTGTGATTGGTTCACCACAAAACATTTAAATTTCGTTTTGAAAAATATGTTGGTCTTCAAAATCCAAAAAACGGGTTCGAGAGTCGGTTATGTATGAGGAAGGATTAGCACCCTCACAAGCCCAAAATTGGTACCACATCGATTATTTTCGGGTCTTGATTTGTTAAAGTTTTTAAACTTGAATAAAACTCAAAATACGATCTTTGTTCTCAAAAAACTTCGCATGATTTTTAAGAAATCATATTTGAGAAAAACCGTTCGTGCATTTTGAATTTCTCGGAGAATTGAAATCGTGTCCAACACGTTAGGGCATTGCGTCCTCGGAATTTCGAAATTGAAGGACATTTTGAAAGATTTTAAAGAGGATATTTGATCGCACGGATTATACGAAAATCACACCCAGCACGTTAGGGCATGCTTTTCGAAGTTTTCACACGAAAGGATATTGCCTCGTTTTTGTTTTAAATTATTTGTATATTTTTTGAGAACTCGACATTTCGAATTAAGTTTAAGATACGATCCTCGGACACATAACTTATTTCACGTGATTTTCAAAAATTAGATTTGAACAAAAATGACCGTATGTTTCGAATTTCTCGGAGAATTGAAGTTGTGTCCAACACGTTAAGGCACGACATTCTCGTAATTTCGAAATTGAAGGACACTTTGAAAAGTTTTAAAGAGGATATTCGATTCGTGTAGATTATACAAAAAAGTACACACAACACGTTAAGGCATGATTTTCGAGATTTCCACATGAAAAGGATATTACCTCAGTTTTAAAGGTTTATTTGTATGTAAAAATAATTTGAAAACGAACGTATAAATTAAATATGAATGGGCAATTAATAGCAAAAATTAAATAACACGAAACAAAATAATTAATCAAATAAATAAATGCGTAAAAATTTAAACATAAAATTAATAGAATACAAAATAAGAAAGAATAATAATAATTAAATTCTATGTATGAACATCAAAGAATAAAGAAAATCAAAACAAACGGGGTCAAAAATGAAGTTTCGAAAAATTTGAGATAAAAAAGTAATTTTCGAGGAATTTGAGGGTCAAAATTGAATTTTTTGGAAAATTTGGGATTAAAATCAAACTTTTGGAAAATTTGAGGTTCAAAATGTGATTTTTGGAAATTTGGGGATAAAATGGTATTTTTTGGATGTTCAAGGGCAAAAAAATAATTTTTTAGATATTCGGGGGCAAAATGGTAATTTTTGGATTTTGGGGGCAAAATGATAATTTCTTGGATATTCAGAGGCAAAATCATAATTTTGGAGAAGTTTGGGTCAAAATGTAATTTTAGAAAAGTTTAAGTGTTAAAATGTGATTTTGGAAAAATTTTAGGGCTCAAAATGTAATTTTAGAAAAGTTTAGGTGTCAAAATGTAATTTTTATGAATTTAGGGAGTCAAAATGTGATTTTTGAGAAATTTAGGGGTCAAAATGTAATTTTTGAGTTTAAATAATTTTTGAGAAGTTTAAGGGTTAAAATGTAATTTTTAAGAAGTTTAGGGGTCAAAATGAAATTTTTGAGAAATTTGTGAGTCAAAATGTGATTTATGGATAGTTTAAGGACTTATTGGACAATAAAACTGAAAATGGGACACGTGGCAGCTTCCTGGGCTTCCAAAAATCGAAGGATTAAATTGTAAAGCTTTAAAAATTACTAGGTACATTTTAAAAGAATTAAAAAATACTGAAAGGACCTGATTGGAAATTTGGAAAAAGGCGGAAGGACCAACTGGTAAATAACCCATTAAATAAAAACACACTGATCCCAGGGGTATTCGCACGGGTCGAGTTGGGTTGGAGTAAAACGGTGCCGTTTTGGCACAAAACCTCCCTCCTCAAAACGACATCGCACCAAGGGGTTTTTAAGTTAAAAATCCTTCAAAAAAGTCACTTTTCACATTTTGTTTTTAAAAATATCTGTTTGCTTCCCAATTTCTTTGAAATTTCCTGAGTCCAACCATAGAGGTTTTATCTCCGATCTCGGCCATGCTCCTGTCGCCGTCCGTCATCCTCCGACGTCACGTTCACGACAGTCAACAGGTAAACTTCTCCTTTTTTATTCTCTTTCAATTTTTCGATTTCTATTTTAAAAAAAAAAAAAAAAGAGTAGATTTGGGTATGGATCGTACTAGATCTAACCCAGATCTTGAAAAACACAATGATTTTGTAACTCCTTTTTATTTAAAAAAGAATCGAACCCGACCTTTGTTTTTGATGTATTTTTTTATTTTTTTCTTAGAAAACCCTAAATCTGGGTTTGATTTTTCTTTAAAAAAACTTTAATGTTTTTACTATTTCTTTCTTTGAATTTGTTTCATACCTTTTTGTTTCTATTATTCCTTTTAATTTATTTATTATTTATTTATTGTTGTTTTCTTTTCAAAAATTGCAAGGTTTGTCTTTGTCGAAACTCCTCCATGCACGGATGTGCTCGGGGGGATTTCGACCGGAGCAACGACGGAGACAGTAAATCAGGTATGACCCTTCATTTTATCTTTTATTAACAAACGTTTTGAATTTCGTAATGGTAATAAATAGCAATTAATAAGTATATTAATATTTAACAAATAAATATTATATATATTAATATATATTAAAAACACTTTGAAACTTTAAGGGAATAATAAATAGGCAATAAATATTAGTATATAAAAAAAAGTACCTTGAGAATACAATACTGATTAGTTGGATACTCGGAATTGGTTCCGTATTATGATATTGTTGCTTCGTATATTCTCTATTGAACTTTGAATGCTTCGGGTCTAATTTTTTAATGCACTATAACTTGAGAACGGAAACTAAAATGCTTGAAAGTCTATTTTGTGTTACTTCGATTGCTCTGTGCTTTTCGTATTGATTTCGAAATGTCTAGTGTATTGATCTTTTTTGAAAACTCGTAACCTCTATAATTGTTTGAATTCGTTATTATAACCGATTATATAATCATGCTAATTTGTCCTTTACAACTAAATACTGGTCTTTTCTTCTTTTGCAGGTTCGACTTGCAGTGACAGTGGTGGCAAGTTGACTGATGAGTTGCTGATGACGCTGACGTGGCGGCTCCTGGGTGGCTGGGGTGGGTGGTAGCTGGTTCAACTTGTAGCAGATTAGGTTTCTATATATCTTTTTTTTTTGGGGGGGGGGGGGGTTTATTGGGCCAGGGTTAAATTTGGTACTTGGGATGTGGGTTTGGACTTGTATTTTGGGCAATGATTTATTGGATTTGTAATTTGGACATTATTTATTTAAATTTAAATTTAAAATTATGTTCAATTTTGGTTTAAATATTGGGTCCGATCAAAATTGGGCTCCAACATACAAGATATGATTCTCAAGAGTTCTTTTATATATATATATATGTATATGTATATGACTCAAGAGGTATATTCACAAATCAACTTGGCTTCATTTAACAAACCTTTCGCAATTCATTTTAATCATAATTTTGAATCAAAATAGAATAGAAAAAAAAAAAACCTTTCAAGGCCAAATTCCTTCATGGATGATGTTATTTCTTTATTTGGAGCACCATGGTATTGTAGTTGAGCTAATTGTTCCTTCATAATTCTCTTTTCCTCAAAGATATTTATGTTTTGTGTTCCTTTCAAAGTCTTACCCTTATAAAATCATTTCTCTAATATCATCCCTGTCTTTTCACCGCAAACGTAAGCTAAAAGAAAAAAGAGAGGATAAAATCATTAATAAAATATATACTAAATAGAGTTATGTTATTAATTTTGCAATAATTGTTTTATATTTAGAATTTGATTATCCAGATAGCATTGAAATACAAGTAATAGAACATCAAATCATAATTGATAATTACCGGTTAAAATGTGGAGAAATAGTTTTATTTTATCACATTTCTTTCCTAAGTTCAAAACATTGAAAGCTTCAAATGTAGTGATGCCCAACGCAACGTCATATCTTCAAAATGTAAGAAAAGCTAAGATGAAGATGAAAACAAATTGATAAATTTATGATATAATTTATATATTATTTTATTGTAAATTTATGCATAACTCGAGTTATTTATATAAACTTAAAAGTCTCCCTAATATTTAAGATAATTTAATAAGAAAAAATATTAACAACCGTTAAAAATTTTAAATCAAGATTTAAGATTTAATCCTATATTTTAAATATATAAAATTACATAAATTTATGAGATTTCAAACACGGATATTATGTGTAGTAGATTACTTTAGTTATATATAACCTAAGATTTAATCCCATATTTTAAAAGACCCGGAATGTGAATATTCATCACATACTCTTCCCAGTCAATACTCTCGGAATCAAAGTTAAATTCATCTAAATCAATGCCTTGCTCTTCAGCCACCCTTTGTAGTCTCTCCAAATTTCCATCATTAAAGCTGTTTGGGAAAGAAGAAAACAATTAAAGCGTTTGTAATTGTTGAATGCAATATAATTGAATTATTTAATAGAATAGTAAAACGAATACTTACATTCCTAAGAATAATGCATAAGGTTCATAAAATTTTGCTAATTGGATTACGAAGTTGATTTTACGATCAAGATCTTTATAAACTTTCTTGAAACGTTGGCAACAAAGCATGTTCACCAAATAAAATACCTGAGTTATAAGATTAGAAACAAAAATAAAATAATGAAAAAATAAAATTATTATTAAAAAATACTTGATATAAAGTAGAAATTAAGAACAACAAACCTTCAATGGGAGCACATATTTCATTTGCATGTATTGGAAAAATGTAGTAGCCTTGCTGAATGTTGTTAGTTGACTGACTTTCACTCTCAGCCCATTTGCATCAATCCATGGGTCTTTAATGAAGTAACAGCAGAAAAAGTTTTGAAGATCTGAGAATGTTATAGGATTTCTGAATGAGGAGCTGACATGGTAAACGATCTCACAAGAATGTTGACGATCTGCATAATGAACTTTCATGGCCACAACCATGGCATTTACCACCATATCAACTGGTATCTACATATACAATTTAAAAACTCCTCATCAAGATTTTTTTTACTTCCAATAAAGGAAGAAATTGTAATGTTATCAAGAAATGGAATTAAAAATCTCACCACATCAAGAATAGTGTTGGGGTTAGCAAGAAAACATTTTACTTTCCCTTTTCCATAACTCACAATGAGGCTGTCTATGGTTCTGCATGTAAAAAACCATAAATAAATTTCAAAAATTATCAACTCGTACTGTTAATTTCCCCTTCCATGTAGTGATGATAATAATAATTTAAATTAGTATGAATACCTAACACCTTCAATCCAACCAGGGAAAGGTTGTTTATAAGTGCTTGTAATCATGGTGGGGCGTATAATAACAAGTGGCAAATCTCCTTTGAATTGCCCTAAAAGCATCTCTCCCATTGCCTTTGTAAATACATATGTGTTTGGCCACCCATTCAATTTTGCCCTGTATTATATATGAAACTTATTTTGTAAATAATCTATGGTTTTTTCCTAACAACGTTATCTAGTTAATAATTATTTTATAATATTGAAATTTTATTTTATCATACACATTGAAATAGATTTAATTATGCTAGAGATCTCTACATTTTTTTAAAAAAATAAAAATTTAATCCATAAATTTTAATTTTGAGACATTGAGTTCTTATAATTTTTTTGTTTAAAAATTTTGATCTTTCGATCTAATTTTGATGTTAAAATTATTCATATAGCAATTAAAAATGATAAAATAGTTTTTTAACTCTTAATGTATATAGTTTTTTTTATTAATTTAGTCATCATTCTTTAAAACTACACATTTCTTTAAAAAAAATTAATTTTTCCATATTTTAGATAAAAATAAATTATTTATAAAAATATCTCCTTAAAATTCAAAAGATAAAAAATAATAACATTTTTTAAAAAATAATTTAAAAATGTTTAAAAATATATAAAATTTTCCAAAATTAAAAAAGTTATGTTATTTACTCCATGAATAGTAACAAGAGGTGCTCATCGATCACGTGATCTACTTGACTCGTTTTGGGACAGATTTGGGTATATATTTTTAGTTTTGAATTAGCTCGGCTTGATCTATTTTACTATTTAAAATTATAAAAATAAAACTTTATACTAATATAAGTTTTATAATTAAATTTAAATTTAAAATACTTTATTATTATTTTTAAACAGGAAAATTTTCGAAATGATTGAGAGTTAGTATCGTCATTTAAAAATTATTTTATATTATTAGAGTAATCAATTGTAAACAGTAAAACTGTTAAGATGGTTAAGCTATTGGACTATTAGCAGTTTAGTTAGTTGTTGGTTAGTCATATGGCAAACTATTTCTACCGTTAGTTAGCTAAGTAACTCAATGTCAGGTTGTTGGTCTCTATTTGAGAGATAGTAGAGTCTATCAATAAAACAATCAGACTTTATTTTGCTTTCTTTCTTTTCTCTTTCTTCATGTGTTCTTGACTCTTAATCCAACATTTACTAATATTTTATATAATTTATAATTAAATTTACATAAATATATTCTATATATAATTAATTTGACTAATATATAATTTATAAAACAAGTAGACTTTATTTTATATATATTTTTAATTAATCTATAATTAAAAAAATTGTTTAAATTGATTATGTATTTTTAAAGAATAAAAACCAAATTGATAAAAATTGTAAATGTTGAAAGCTGAAAAGTCATTTTACATTTTTTATAAGTGTTACAATAACAATTTTAACAGTAAAATTGATGATGAGACCAAAATTTTTAAATAAAAAAGATATAAAAATTCAATGTCTCAAAATTGAAGTATAAGAACTAAATTTTAAATTTTAAAACAATCCAAAAACCTTTCATAAATACCAACTATTGAAATATGAGTACAATATATGATTCTCAAGAGTTCTTTTATATATATATATGACTCAAGAGACATATTCACAAATCAACTTGGCTTCATTCAACAAACCTTTCGTAATTCATTTTAATCATAATTTTGAATCAAGATGGAATAGAAAAAGAAAAACCTTTCAAGGCCAAATTCCTTCATGGATGATGTTATTGCTTTATTTGGAGCACCATGGTATTGTAGTTGAGCTAATTGCTCCTTCATAATTCTCTTTTCCTCAAAGATATTTAAGTTATGTGTTCCTTTCAAAGTCTCACCCATACAAAATCGTTTTTCTAATACCATCCCTGTCTTTTCACCGCAAACATAAGCTAAAAGAAAAAAAAAAGATAAAATCATTAATAAAGTATATACTAATTTTGCAATAATTTTTTTATATCTAGAATTTGATTATCCAGATAGCATTGAAATACAAGTAATAGAATATCATATCATAATTGATAATTACCGGTCGAAATGTGGAGAAATAGTTTTATTTTATCACATTTCTTCCCAAAATTCAAAACATTGAAAGCTCCAAATGTATTGATGCCCAACGCAACGTCATACCTTCAAAATGTAAGAGAAGCTAAGATGAAGATGAAAACAAATTGGTAAATTTGTGACATAATTTATATGTTATTTTATTGTAAATTTATCCATAGCTCGAGTTATTTATATAAACTTAAAAGTTTTTTAATATTTAAAGTAATTTAATAAGAATAAAATATTAAGAGCCATTAAAAAGTTTTAATCAACATATAAGGTATTGTTTAAAATTAGAATCGAATTTGACTCAACATAACTTAACACCCGTACATATGGGATACAATTTAAATATGAGGATGGAACCGATAAGTTTATTCTTTGAGGAATGGTATCGATAATCAGTTATAGCTTAATTACAACATGATTCTATAGTACCTTTCATTAAAGTTAGTTGTGGCCGCAGAATTTACAACAATTTCTATTTCCTTCATCATTTCTTCTCTTAGTTTTGAATCTTTTAATCCCAAGTTTTCAGAAGAGGTGTCACCTTCCACTGCTATCACCTTATTTGATATCAAGGCATCAAATTTTGAACCCCATTTTTCGCGGAGAATCCTAAACAGTTCTGTGCTTATGATCTACATATAAATTCGATTCACGTTAGTGTTATTTTAATTAGATATTTGGTATATAAAAGAAAGTATAATTTTATATGCAAACTATGTCTCTTATGTATTCCATAAGATGGATTGAGTACATAAAATAGATATAAGTTTTTATATACCTCATCTTCTAAGCGTTGTGTGGCCGATTTATCATTTGAAGCCCTCAAAAGAAGATAAAGCTTATTCACGTTTAGTTGAAGCCGTAATATCTTCTCGATAAAGACTAATAGGCATGATTGAAACATTAAACCATTAAGTATTAGAGGTGCTTTCAATAAAATCACCTTTGGCCTTACAAAGAGAGAGTAAGAGTAATACCCTTAGCTAAAAATCCAGTTGCACCAGTGACTAATATAGTCTTGCCTTGAAGAAACTTGGTTACATTATCCAATTCCATGTCTGGCAATAAAAAAACACAAGAGAAGGAATTACAGTAGACAAAAGAATATTATATATGTATTATTGTATTATTCAAGAGGGACAAAACATCATTTAGTCCTAAACTTCCACATTGCCTAACAACTTTTACACCACCCCATAATACATAAGCCTTGGACCTGTAGCTCACCACCATGCTACAAGTTCTATTCTTAGTCCACACTATCCGTCATTAGTGCGTTAGGTATTTTTACTATCTGAGAGGCAGACAACATAACGAGGGTTATGTTTCCAATCAAAACTCCTACGCTCCACCTCCAGACATGAGCTTCTCTCTAGGATTAAGTTGTTTGCGACATAAAGCTATATATTTCACTCCCATACAGTATATCAAATAAATAAAACTAACATATGATAGTAAGTAGGCGAAAAAAGAAAATCAAATGTGGAGAATGGCAGACCTTGATTCTGACATTCGACATTTTCCCTTATTGTTTCCTTCATTTCCCTTGTTGGCAATGAAAGCTGTAGTCGATATCTTAGCCTATCAACCTCACTGAAAAACAAGTAGGGTTAGGGGAAATCTGTTTATTTTGAAAGTGGTGGGAGTTGTTTGATCTATTCTGTGAATGAGATTTGAAGAGGCTATTTATAGGGGATAATGATGTGAGATGGGATGGAAAAGTTAGGTGGCCTGTGACCACTATATTTATAGACAGTTATAAGTAAGTATCAGTTATAAGTAAGTATACTTCTCGAAAATAAAAGTTTATATGTAACTATCCTTAATAAAGTTTTGTGGAAACACATTTTCGGACTCTTTTTTAATAAACAATATTTCTAATTCCCTTACAATTATATTATTTGATTTATTTTAGTAATTAGTTGTATTTATGTGATAATAATAAATTTCAAAAAAGATTTATTTTATTTTTTAAAGGAAAGTGTCATGAATCTCTCATTGATTAGTGAACACTTTCATGGTGATACTTACACTATAAATAAATATCAATTTCCTCATTATTTTCATTAAGTTAACTTTGAAGAAATTAAGGACTTTAAATTTATTTATAAATGATTTATACATAATAATAAACATTGTCGAAACGTTTATTTAAAAAAAAAAAACAAACAAGTCTCGAATAATATTTTAAAAAGTTAAAAAATGGGAGTCGCCACCAATCTTTTATTTGATGTGATTGAATCACCATAAAATGTTTAAAATCCGTTTTGAAAAATATGTTGTCTTCGAAATCCATAAAACGGGTTCGGGAGTCGGTTACGCATGAGGAAGGATTAGCACCCTCATACGCCCAAAATTGGTACCACATTGATTATTTTCGGGTCTTGATTTGTTAAAAGTTTGAAAACTCAAGTAAAATTTAAAATACAATCTTTGTTTTTAGAAAACTTTTGCGTGATCTTCAAAAATCTTATTTAAGGAAAAATCGTCTGTATGTTTCGAGTTTCTAGGAGAATTGGAAGTCGTGTCCAACACGTTAGGGCACTATGTTCTCGACTGGGTAACGACGGCGGTCAGGCAACCAAAGCGGCGTAACTCTAAATGCCTTTTCAATTTCTTTTTTTGAAAAGGTTATTATTATTATTATTATTATTATTATTATTATTATTATTAAGGATATTTGTTAAATACGTTTTGAAAATAAAAAAAAAATAAATGACAACAGTGGGGCATTTAATACATGTATTAATGCATACTTTGAAATTGATGGGATTAGAAATTTGAAACATAAATGGCAATAAACACACGTTGAAAGTACTTGGATGATTTCAATGCTTGAGAATTTTGGAATTGGCTTTGGTTTGTTCTCTACTTGCTTCTCTCTAGGATTAAGTTGTTTGCGACATAAAGCTATATATTTCACTCCCATACAGTATATCAAATAAATAAAACTAACATATGATAGTAAGTAGGCGAAAAAAGAAAATCAAATGTGGAGAATGGCAGACCTTGATTCTGACATTCGTCATTTTCCCTTATTATTTCCTTCATTTCCCTTGTTGGCAATGAAAGTTGTAGTTGATATCGTAGCCTATCAACCTCACTGAAAAACAAGTAGGGTTAGGGGAAATCTGTTTATTTTGAAAGTGGTGGGAGTTGTTTGATCTATTCTGTGAATGAGATTTGAAGAGGCTATTTATAGGGGATAATGAAGTGAGATGGGATGGAAAAGTTAGGTGGCTTGTGACCACTATATTTATATACAGTTATAAGTAAGTATACTTCTCAAAAATAAAAGTTTATATGTAACTATCCTTAATAAAGTTTTGTGGAAACACATTTTCGGACTCTTTTTTAATAAACAATATTTCTAATTCCCTTACAATTATATTATTTGATTTATTTTAGTAATTAGTTGTATTTATGTGATAATAATAAATTTCAAAAAAGATTTATTTTATTTTTTAAAGGAAAGTGTCATGAATCTCTTATTGATTAGTTAACACTTTCATGGTGATACTTACACTATAAATAAATTTGGGCCATTTGGTATTGGACTTTAATGTATCTTTTGGACTTTATTAATTTATATTTAGGATAAATTTAAATTTGATAAGAAATTTAAACTTAAATTAAATTTAAGTTTAAAATAAATTTAAACTTAAACTTAAAATAAATTTAAATTTAAAAACAAATTCAAACTTAAGATAAATCTAAAGCAAAATAGGTTTAGACTAGGCCCGAACAAATTGGGCTTCAACAGCTGCCCCTCTTTGCTCGTTGTTGTGTAACAGGAACGGAGTAAAGACCAAAAGAAGGCCCAATTTTGTCAAGTTTCATTTCTTCGACGTTCTTTCTTCCACTGGTCCGCCCTTCACTTCATCGGTCGTTCACCCCTACTGCATCTGCTTCTCTACCTTCGGCGTTATGATTCCATGTTGCCTTGAGGCAATTTTAAGAAGACAAAATTTGCTACTGTAGCTTCACCCTATTTGCAAACCTCAGGGTTCGGTGTCGTCGTAGTCCTTGATACCTTCCGACACTCCAAGTATTTGGTATTGTAGCTTCATATTTTGATTTCTCCCTCCGTATTTTACTAGAAAGATGAATTTGGTTCACTTCTCTACGTCTCGTCAGGTAGATGACCATTTTATTTCTTCGACCTGCTTCTCCGTATCTCATCGGGAAGCTAGGGTTCGAAGTTTTGCTTACATCGAGCTTTGATTTCATTAATTTGGTCTACTTCTCAGTATCTCATTAAGAAGATGACCGTATCACTTATTTTGATCCACTTCTTTGTGTCTCATCAGGAAGACGGATCTGGTTCACTTCTTTGTATCTCATCAGGAAGGTTACTGCTTTATTGCTTCGACCTGCTTCTCAGTTTCTCATCAGGAAGTTAGGGTTCGAAGATTTACTCACTTTGAGTCTGGTTTTATTGATTTGGTCTACTTCTCAGTATCTCATCAGGAAGATGACCGCATCACTTGTTTTGATCCACTTCTCTGTGTCTCATCAGGAAGATAGATCTGGTTCACTTCTCTGTATCTCATCAGGAAGGTAACCGCTTGATTGCTTCGACTTGCTTCTCAATATCTCATCAGGAAGCTGGGGTTTAAAGAGTTGCTCACTTTGAGCCTAGTTTCATTGATTTGGTCTACTTCTCAGTATCTCATCAAGAATATGACCGCATCACTTGTTTCAATCTGCTTCTATGTATCTCATCAAGAAGATGAATTTATTGCTTCGACCTGCTTCTTAGTATCTCATCAAGAAGTAGGGGTTCGAAGATTTGCTCACTTTGTCTGGTTTCATTGATTTGGTCTCCTTCTTAGTATCTCATTAGGAAGATGACTGCATCACTTGTTTCAATCCGCTTCTCTGTATCTCATCAGGAAGACGGATTTGGTTCACTTCTCTATATCTCGTCAGGAAGGTAACCGCTTTATTGCTTCGACCTGCTTCTTAGTATCTCATCATGAAGTTGGGGTTCGAAGATTTGCTTACTTTGAGCCTGGTTTCATCGATTTGGTCTACTTCTCAGTATTTCATCAAGAAGATGACCGCCTCGTTGTTTTGATCCACTTCTCTGTATCTTATCAAGAAGACGGATCTGGTTCACTTCTCTGTATCTCATCAGGAAGGTAACCGCTTTATTGTTTTGGATAACTAGAATCTGCTCCATGATCGGGTAAGAGATTGGATGACTGTGATCTGCCCCATGGGGTAAAAGATCGAATGGCTGCAATCTACCTCAGGCTCGGGGTAAGAGATTGGCTGATGGTGATCTGCCCCATGCTCGGGGTAAAAGATTGGATGGCTACAATCTGCCCCATGGGGTAAAAGATCGAATGGCTGCAATCTGCCCTAAGCTCGGGGTAAGAGATTGGCTGATGGTGATCTGCCCCATGGCTTGGGGTAAGAGATCGAATCTTCAGTCTGCCTTTCTTGATTTAAGGGTAAAAATGAAATGATATAATTTGAATCCAACTCTACTGCAATTTTAGGAAGATAGGATTTGATGTCGAATTTTGTCCTGCTCTTATGGAAACTTTAAAGAGATGAAAATTTGGTATGATCTCGATCTATTGTAAATTCGAGGTTGAAGATTTACTGTTGCAACTTCAATTTGCTCCTCTTCGACTTTATGGTATAAGATTCGCCATTACGGCTTTAATCTTTTCCTTCTTGTTTTCTAAGGTACCGGGTTCACCATTGCTGCCTCAACCTTTCCCTTCATATCTTCATGGTACCGGGTTCGTCACTGCTGCCTCAACCTTTCCCATTACATTTCATGGTACCGGATTCGCCGTTGCTGCCTCAATCTTTCCCATCACATCTTCTTGAGGTACCGGATTCACCATCGCGGCCTCAATCCTTCCTTTCAAATCTTCATGTTTTTCTCAGCTTATTTCGTCATTTCGCAGTAATGAAATCTGTAAAATGTGCTTTCATGGGTCTCTATGTAGACCAGATCAAATCCTCATAAATAGATGTATATGAATGATGAATGTAAAAATGTCATCTTTGAAAAATGATTTTATTTTTAGTCCTTAGCTGACATCATTTGTCGTTTGTCTTAGACCTATCACTGATGTGTTATTATATTTTGTGCATGTGTATTTTTGTCGTGAAACCTAAAAGGGTAGTCGTAATTCGAACTATATCTCCCTTTAACCCTCGAGTTTGTATTATTTCTAACTAGTGGTCTCATTTCAAGTCCTTGTACTATTTAGAAATTTTGTAGCATGATATGCAGAAACCTTTCTATTCCTTATGTAGTTGACCACTAACCGTTATTTCAAATGCAAAGATGCTTGATCAAGGTTACAAAGTGGATGAAATTGAATTTGATTCCAACAAAGGTCGCACAAATGAAAAGGTTGTTCGCTTATTAACTGCTATTTAGATGCAGAATTGCTTGAACATGGTCGCAAGGTGAATGAAATTTTATGGAGGCAAAGCTCATATGAATGAAAATATTAAAAATGACTCATATTGGTCAAAAAGTTGTCAAACATAAAGTGAGCAAAGAATAGGGTTAGGTGCCCCAAATATCAAAGTATGAGCTTCATTGAGCAAACTTCATGAGGACCATTCTGAGATTGACATGTGTTCATGAAACTTGGAGTCCTTCGTCAATGTTTCAAGGTGTAAAGTTTCTCCACCTCACTACTTTTGAGAGAGAAGACCATTTCACGCTCTTTTCTTCGAAATTGAGTAGCCCTTTCAGGTTTTTAACTCAAGTCTCCTTAGGTTTCGAGATGCCTTTTACGAGTTTTCACCTCAACTTCTCCTTTTCTTTTTCCTCTCTCTCTTTTTTTTCATTGAATCCGAGTTCACAAAGTTAGGCAAATTTTTGTCATCCATTTTGATCAAAATCCAAACTTCTCCAAAAAGACTTCCTTCATCTCATGGGGCCTTTCCCAATTTGACATCCATTTTTCTTGGAAGTCTTTTGTAAGCAAGATCCTTTTCAAAACTAGAGCTCTCTCGTGGGGTTCTATAGAGTGGATCCTTCTTTGTCGTAAACCCTTATCATCTGGTCATGACTTTTAGTATCTTTTCTTCAATCAAGTTTAGTTGACTGCATCTGGATTAGATCCATTCTGCTTTATTAGTTCTAACAAAATTTGGAGGGAAGGAAACTTGATTCCAATGGGTAGGATGACTTTTATTCTGGTGCGAAAGGTGTTGCCCCAGTGGCTGTTTTGATAAAAACTCAATAAACCTCGAAGGCAAATGGTAATTTCTCATACCGAGCCTTTGCAGGTCTCTGCTATTTTTTAATCAATCCTTTGGTGTCTGTATTGGTCCCCACTAATGCCCCATTTTTTTGGCGAAGTGGTACTGAATTATGATATTTACTCTTGAATTGACTGTAGACTTTGCTATCGTGCTGTTGCTCAAATTCAAGTCATCGTTGGATATGATCCTTTCTTGGCATTGCATACCGGCATATAATCTCTCATTTTCAATAATCTACTTAACCGCCGCTTGGCATAGGAAGTAGTACTAAATGATCATGAGGACGAATTGATGCACATTAGAAACTCTCGATGGTGTCCATGCTTCACATAGAAAGAGGCCACGACGTGGAAAGATGATGGAGTATAAATTTTCATGATACCCTTTACGGGTTTTCATCTTGACTTTTTCTTTCTTTTCTTTCTTTTTCCTTTTTTCTCTTTTTATTTTTGTTTTAAAATGTCCTTTGCGGATTTTTGACCCATATTTTCTTCTTCTTCTTCTTCTTCTTCTTCTTCTTCTTCTTTTGATAACATGTCGAGCCTCAATTTTTCAAGTTTCCGTTGAATTGGATTGCATTCTTCCTTTATGAGAGTCTGTGTGTCACGACATTAGTTCCTTAAAGCTTTGATAAATCATGCAAAGACCTTTGGATTCTCAAGGCAACTTGCCGTGTTTCTACAAAGACACATGTCTTGATGCTCACTTAAAATCACAACTTTACAAGATGATTTTGTTTCGTGTCTTACTTAACTATCGGTAGCAGATCGGGAGACAAGTTACATTCTTGATCATTTTCAAAGCCTCAAAGTTTTTCTGGACACTTGTCTTACTCAAAAGGGTTTAAGTCAACAGCAGTGTTGCTCGTATCCTTGATATCAAGAGACCCAGCATAAAGATAAAAAGGGATCCAAAGAATAATTGAACTAAAGAATGATTAATTATGGTATGAACGAATGAGAAGAATGGTAAGGTGTTTGCCAAATAGGACAAAAACAATGCATCATTTTTATTGAAGTAAAAGATAATGGTCATTTGCCCTTTGTAAAAGGATCCCTATTACACTCGAGCTTAGAATGATAAGTGTATTCTGAATATTTTCCTGGAAAAGTCCTAAAAACTATAGGAAGCTCCTCCACAGTCTAGTTGTCCAAAACACTTCCAAGGGTGTAAGGATGAACTCTCAACAGGTTCCACTCTTCACATGGCTTTTCTCAAATTTTTATCATTCCCTATCCTGATTTATCATGTTTCCTCTCAGCTTTCATTTAGGGTTGATGACTCTCTTTCACACGAGTGTTTGAAATATGAGGGATTTCATTGAAATTTAATGCATGAAGTGCAATGTAAATGAATGGTAAAATGCATGCAAAAAGACGTTGATTCTAGTTCAATTCCGTTTAGAACAACTTTACTAGAAAACAAATTCCTGTACATAAGGCAGATGAATGGTCGTGCATTAATGCTCAAATTACTAATCTTCCAAGCTAATTTGCTCCGGTTTGATCCTGATTTCCAGTCCAAGATGCCGGTCTTGAATGGCTAAAGTCTACAAATGGTTAGCCTTTTCTTTCACTTGATGGAGTCATTGCTTACGACATGGTCCCTATCTCAAACTTGCCCCTAAGAGCGTTGGAGTCATTCCTTGTTTATTTTCAGTTTCTTTGGGGAAATCACCATGTTTGTAGATAGCCATAAATTTCTTTAACGAAAAGTAGTCCTTAGAGAATACTCGATAAGAGACTTTTTCGACTTTCCAAAAATGGCTACGAAACCATATTAGCAAAAGTTGTGCGCCAATACACCTTTTTTCGATAAGTGTTTAATGGCTAAGACTGCTAGAACGTGAGTGATTTCTCTTGTCAAGTCGGTCAAACAAATTTACAATAGCTTCTTTTACGTGTCCCAACACTTTAGGAAGGACGACTATCTTGTACGTATTTGAGGCAAGAATGTCAACATTTTTCATCTAAGTGTACTGTGTCTTGTAGGTTTTCCAAAGCAATGTACTTGTCTTATTTTTCCTTAAGATTGCAACCCAATGTTCGCTCATCCGAAATAAGCTTTATGATTTTGAATCCTCGAGCAATGTAGCTTATTCTTCTACCTTATGTTCAAGTTTTTGAAAGTGAGGCAACTAAGTAAGACAAATCAACATATCCGAATTTTAAACTTCTACCTCATTTTGTCTTCCATACTTCTTTCAGCTCTTGCAAACTGTTATGGCTTTCACGTATTTTGGTGTAACCCCAGAACTCTGATACCTGCCCTTTTGATAGGAAATCACTTTTCATTGTTGTTTTTCTTTGACCACATAGACGCACGACCACGTTGATTTTTACCTTATCAAGGAATCCGTTTTCTTATGACCAGTTCTCTATTTGGCAATAGAACATGAACAAACACTTTTTTTTATGAAAATGCAATGCAAACAGATTCAAAATATATTGCAATTAAAGCAAAAATATAACCGTGTCTCTCACCTTATTCAAGTAACCACTAAAGGTTTGACACAGTTCAATTTATGGAATTAAATGCAAGCTAATAAAATATGCAGCTTATGAATGCATGTATGCATAAGGAAAGGCATTGATTTTGAATTCAATCCAATTAGAACAACTCCTCTAAAAGACAAAATTCTCCACATAAAACGAATTACATAAACGGCTTTGCCTTATGGCTTAGAGCTTTGATCTTTCTAGAAGTCTGGCTAATTCTCGTCCCCGCTCCGATCTTGATTCATATTGCATGCTCAACATATTAGCTTCGATGACTAATGCTCGCATGTGATCAGCTGTTTTTTCATCATTTGCATAATCTTTATCTCGAACATGTCTCTGAGCTTGTCGAAAGTGCCCCTCACTTGCTTCTTAATTCCTTTCAAGGATCTTGATTTGAATTTGCGTAATCTTTCTTCAAGTCTTCTAAATCTTCTTTGACTTTGTGCTTTCCTTCGACCATAAGCGCAAAGTCATGTTATCTTCCACTTTATTAAAAAATCTGTCCCCCATGATGAAATTGCCTATTTGGTAACCGAATTTAAATCAACACATTTTCTTGTATGATGATGCAAATGCAAGTAAAAGAAAACAGGCAAAAAAGAAAGAGTTAGCAAAAACATCGATACAGGTATAGAACGAAGAATCTAAGAACTGTCTTGGATGATTGTTAAGAGGTTTGGTATAACTCCTTCTAAGGCGAGTAATTATGGCTCATTACATGTGGTTTCAGGCTCTAAAGTAAAGGGTACACAAACCAACGGATTCCTCGATCCTCATCCATTACAGGCTCATATGGATGAGTTCGGTTTAGGGGGACACATTTCCCACATGTTTGCACGGAAGTGAAAACTTCACGAAAACATGGGTACGAATGTCATCTCGAAAGCGATTCACTATCTTGCACGGAGGTGAAAACCTCACGAAGGAGTAGTTTCCCGCTTCCACTTAAAAGGGTTATAACAAAATGCATATGAATGCACACTTATATTAGCAATATCAACATAATATAACATCACACAATAATGCCAATGATCGTATATTAAACAAAACCGAAGGTTTAAAAGTTTTTAAAAAGACCTGAAAATAATCAATTTTGGCTTGACTCTCGTTTATTTAAAAAATTCCCCAATGGCGTCGCCAAGCTGTCGAAACGTTTATTTTAAAAAAAACAAACAAATCTCGAATAATATTTTAAAAAGTCAAAAAATGGTAGTCGCCACCAATCTTTTATTTGGTGTGATTGGATCACCATAAAATGATTAAAATCCGTTTTGAAAAATATGTTGGTCTTCGAAATCCAGAAAACGAGTTTGGGAGTCGGTTACACATGAGGAAGGATTAGCACCCTCATACGCTCAAAATTGGTACCACATTGATTATTTTCGGGTCTTGGTTTGTAAAAAGTTTGAAAACTCAAGTAAAACTTAAAATACAATCTTTGTTTTTAGAAAACTTTTGCGTGATCTTCAAAAATTCTATTTCAAGATAAATCGTCCGTATGTTTCATGTTTCTAAGAGAACTGGAAGTCGTGTCCAACACGTTAGGGCACTATGTTCTCGGACTTTCGAAATTAAAGAACGGTTTGAAAAGACTTTAAAGGATATTCGATCGCGTGAATTATACGAAAATCACACCCAGCACGTTAGGGCATGGTTTTTCGAAGTTTTTACACGAGAGGATATTGA